>JAPYZJ010002683.1:0-19563 GCA_030522765.1 Ophioninae sp. B BG-2022a | reverse complement strand
TTTTTAATAATTGAAATCCGATGGTTTTTCGATTTTTGGCAGAATTTCAAAGTTGGACCATCGATTTTTGCCAATTTTTCCATACATACCCCTTTGCCTTTTTTTTGCCGATTTTTCAAGTACACTTTCCGGGGAAACTATACAAGATATCGATACGATTCCAACGCCATTATTTAAGTCAGGCAAAAACCTTCTCCAAACCCACCAAATGAATCTCCACAGCTAATAACAAGCTCACCCTAGGACCTTTTGAAATTTCGTGATTTTTGAGAATCCGCAAAAGTGGCCGGGAAAGTCGAAAAATCTTTTGTTCCGTTTTTAAACTCGTAAAAGGGTCGATTTAATCGGAAATTTTCCGCTGATCACGAATATGCCTGAGTTTTTGCCAAAAGTACAAAAGTAGACGGGGAAAATGGAAAAAACGTTTGTAGTATATTTTTTGGACAATTTTCCCTAGAAATGGGACGTTCAAAGCGAATTAAATGGTGAATTTGTCTTCAGTTCAGCCGTTCTCGAGTTTCGCGCTTACTAACTGATTTGGCGATTCATTTTTATTGCACCTCTCCAAAATTAGTAAACCAGAATTGAAATTCCACTTGAATTTCAATCCGACCAAACCCAAACAACGAAGAGCTAATCTCTTTGAACGTCCAATGAGCACCTTTGCATCGCAGGGCTCCTCGAGTATCTCCATTCGGGTACACTTTAACGTTTTCCAAATCTCTTTTGGCTCTTCCGTGCCCTCATTGCGCAGGGCCCCGTCCCCCACCCCTTCGCCATCCCTGAGGAGGAAACGAGGAGGCTGGTAGTTTTCAAGGGAGGATAATCGTGAACGGGGAGAACGAGATAAAAGAGCGAGTAGTGATACAGTTGCAGGGTGGTTAGAAGCACATCGGAGGAAGCAACCGGAAATCCAAGATCTTCGATCTCCCCCCCTCTGTCTTTTTCTAACCGGATAGCACTCTCGGTATTTCTGCGTCCCACTTTGGTGGAAGCTGCGCTAGGGATACGTCTGGTGGGAAGTTACAGTGGTTTGTACGAAGCTCTCGGTTGCTCGGCGGCGTCGGGTCTCCGCGAGAAGGTAAGACAACCGGGTAAAGATATCCGGAAAGTTGGCTTCCAGCCTCCGATTATGGTTGTAAACGGACCGAGTCCGTTTTCCTTGATAGACCCAACGGTGGACTCCACACCCTTGCCGATCCATCGACGATCGGTTGGTCGGTTCACTCAATACCAGATGTTCCCGATTGAGGGCTTTTTGATGTCGAAGATCCCAGGATGTAGCCCTAAATAGCCTCCACCCAGCATCAATGTTGCTGTCCGAGTCGTATCAACGAGTCCACTTCCAGCTATCTTCAAATTAGCCGAGTTACACCAACGAGAACTCGAAGAAGTTGACAACGAAGCTACGAGAGCTGCGAGGATCGAGCCACCGAGCGAACTTATCGCGATTCGCACAGTGGCTTCGACACAGCCGAGAGACTCGAAGCCAGCACCGGACTCCAGTATTTACTCGATAGCGGTCAATCCTGTACCCTCAAGTGGAAAAACAAGCGGACCTTGGGGCAATTATGAACCAGGTTACGGGCGGATGGGCGTGATACTGGAAAATCCTTGAAACTTGCATTTCTTTCTCTCGTATCCTCTTCAACATTGAAATCAATCACGATGCATGACCAAACAGTCCGCACAGGTCGAACCAACGTGCGTTACCAGCCTCCGGTATTCGTCCAACTCGATCACTCGTCCATCGGTATCCTCCGGTTCAATACATTCCGTACAATAATCAAGCGATAATCGTACCAACCGAAAATCCATTTCCGATTGTTTCCTCACTGATCCCCGTAGGCCCCACGTACGGAGGATTCCGCGTTCCGAAAGACGGATACAAATACATGCATGCCCGTTAAAATATACGCGGAGACACGTACACGTACGTGTATCCTCGTATACACATAGCCGCAGACCAGTGCGCCGTTGAACGGCGGCGGTCGCGCCTCCGCGAGAGCGTTCCGATAACAGGCGTCGAGGACGGGGGCCCCGGTACAAACGTGTCCGTGAGAAGTGACACAGCGGCGGGGGAGGGGGTTAGAGTCCGGGCGAAGGTGGCGTCGAAGATCGGCCGTGTGTTTCTCCGTTACCACAGCGCCCCCTCCGCCGGCCGGCCGCCGTTGCTTCGCCGAGCACCCCTCCGCTCGACTGGCGTTAACGCTCCACGGTTGTTCCGAGAAACGGGGAAACGGGCGCGACGTACCCGACCAAGCCGTAGCAACGCCCAGCCAGAGCCCGCCCATGTACCCCCGCTCGGTACGAGCGGCTCGGCACTTTTCCCCACCATTCTTCGGACGGGAGTCGCGGAGCGGCTGCGCGCGCGCACCTCCGTGCACCCAGGCTGCGGCGCGCATCGGCGGTTCTCGACGCGCGACGAGGAAAGGGCTCGCGTAGCCTAGGTGGCGGTGGCTGATGATGAAAATCGTCTCGGCTTGGCTCGGGGTGGGGGTCCGTTGAAGATACGGCGGCGCGGGACGAGGACCGCGTCACGCCGGCGAACGGGCACGAACGCGCGGTTAGCTTGGTCGCGAAGAGACTGCTGCCCGAGGAGCAGGAGGGAGGGGATACCGCGCGCGCTCAGGAGTGGGGTGGGGAAGCAAGAGCGCGGAGGGGCGGGGAGCGAGCAGTTCGGCAGCGCGACCCGACGCGGGCACTTCGCTGTCCGGCCTTTCTTCATTAAAATATATATTTCCGTATTACTATTTAAAATATTACAAACGTTACAAACAGACTATTAATACGATCGCGCTCCAACTGTTTTTCGTTTGTTTTTGAAAGATTCGTTTCGATTTTTCCGTACCCGGTTGAGACGAGGAACGAGAGAAGAAACGGTTGGCGCGAGTTCGCGAATCTTGGATGATTGTTGTTCCACGTACTATCGGCACTCGCGAGGACTCGCACGAAACCATTGTTTCACCGGATATACACGGGGATAAAGAAGAGAGGAAGAAACGAAGAAACTCACGAAGCTCGCGTATCGGTCTCCAACGATAATTGTACATTACTCTCGTTTTACTGTTTCGTTTCTCGAACGTGTAGATTTCAATCGGAATCGGTTAGTTTCTTGGACGTGTACGGGACGCGTGTTCGTCATTGGTCTCTCGTAGAGACTGCCGCGCCTCTTTGTTTGTGATCGTCCGGTCCTCCGAGTGTGCCGCGTGTCATGCAAACGAAACACGCTTGATTCTTTTTCCTGGAAGAAAGCCGATGTTTACCGTGCGCGGGACGAACAGCCCTGACCAACGTGTTTCACGCTCCGGTGAACCCGGCTAGTCGAACGAAAAGACGAGAAAAGACACGAGACGCGCATTGTTGACAGTTCGCTGAAAAAGAGAAGCATCAACGGCTGGACGAGGTGCCCGGAGTACACGCGTACACCTATCGACGACGCAACGAAAAACCTTCGCAGAGTTACTATGCAACGCGTATTATCATATACGTATGTGCACGTTACGACTATATTTATACGTACGAGGTGTGACCGTTGTTTCGAGGGAATTTAACGGGTCTCGGCTCCGATCATCGCCACTGATAATCCGGAGAAGGCTGAAACGTGTACACGTGCCGAAGAGGTGTCCCGTGTGACTTTTCTGTGCGCGATTTTACGGAAAAACGCGTTTCGTTTTTTTTGTGGGTTTTATCGTCGTTGAAAGTTTTTGTTCGGAGGTTTGACGGTTCGAACGGTGAATTTTTTGGCACTCTCGTCGACCTTGGTGGAATCCTTTTGTTGTTGTTGTTTCAGTGGTTCTTGTCGCGATTTATGAAAAAAAAGGAAGAAGGAGGAAAATTGATGTTCGAGCTTGAAGAACCGTGCGACATGTGCCGTGTTGGTGGTCGTCTCGCCCACTCCATCCTCGAATTATCGTCGGCGTGATATACATATATATTTATTTTTCTCCCCGTGTCTTTTTTTTTCCTTCGGTCCGAATTAACCTCCGGTTGTGATCTTTTTCGGAGATCCTCGTCTCCGAGGAATATTTATTTGAGAGCTATCGTCCAGTTGAGTGTCGACGAATCAACGATAAGTAATGAAAATAGTGAGCTACTCTGACGCAAGGAAACTGGACGCAAATGGGATATGAGCCCAGGTACGTGCCACGGAATACACTTTTTTTTTTTTAATCCATTTCAAACGTCGCAAGTGTACGCCTGGAATTTTGAAACGTCGAAATTCTAGGCTGAGGAAACGGTGCCCGGAAGTTTAGCGATATTGGATAATTTAGATCGGTACGACGTGGCTATCAGACTTAAACCTGACGAGGTTAACGAAAACGGTCCTGGTGGACCCTCCGATGTTACGATCAGGATTGTGCTCCAAATTTATTATTATTATTTTTTTTTTTTGGTTCTGGTAGGAATTTCACGAACCGAAGATCTGAAACGTGCTCTGATAGTGTTTTCGGAAAACAGCTGGCTCGTTATTCTCGATAGGTAGTTCTTGAAAAACGTGGATTCTGGAGGAAACGTATCGTCTCGTAAAAAATGGAAGGCTCAAAAAAATGGACCGTACTCTGAAGAACAGGTCCTCCGAAAAACCAAATCTTCTCTTTAAAAAAACCAGTCTCCGAAATCTCATCTCAAAAAATCAAACTTGTCTTGAGAACGATTTTCAATATCGATGGAATTTTTAATCTCATGAAAAATGCCCACAATTTGAAAAATCATTTTCGTCAGCGCAATTCTCGCAATTTTCAGATTGCGAGAATGTTATCGTCTCCCCTCTTCATCGTCAACTTTTTTTTCACGAAACTCCATTCAAGGTTCGTGATCCTCGTAGGTTACATTCTCAGCACCGCTGCATCAACTCTGCTCTTTATTCCGAGTCTCACGAGCGTGCGTTTGATCGCGACAAAGACTCGAGGGAGAAGGCATTGGATAAGAGGAGGAGAGATAGAAAGAGAGAAAGAGGGAAAATGAGGGTTTTGAAGTGTTCGCGATCGTCGACGAGGAATAATGCATTCTCCCGTGAGGCTAAGCACGCGTACGAGAATCTTCCAGGTTCAATGACACCTTAATGACGTTTGGTCATCGCGTAAAACCTTCCATCGTTCGCACCTGTGCGACGTGCACGAGAGCCAATTTTCACGCTCGTCCAATAATCGCCGCACGAGCCTCAAACCAAACAAACCCAAACAAAATGGGATTAGTTTGTTTGCGTTTCCCGCGTTGTTTGGGTTTCTTTCGGTTAGTTTGGGATAACTCGAAAGAACAATCGATAGGGTTAATAACAAGGCAGGAGAGTTGGGACGATTCGTTGACGCGCCACGAATGGCGGACATCCGCGAATCCACGAGAACGCGATTCTAGAATGCGCTTTTATGCACGCGCGTGCATACCTCCGTCCACACGCGGACTCTTCGCGGAAGTCGTGAAAACGCGTGCCGCACGTCAGATTTCGATCTGAACGAGATAAGAAAACCGGTAGAGGCGACTTTGTATTTCAGGGCTTCGCTTTACTCACTCCCTCCCTCTTGCTCTCGCTCTCTCTCTCTCTCTCTCTCTCTCTCTCTCTTTTGCTTTTAGATCGGGACGAGGCACGTGTGATGCATTTTTTCACTCTTTTTCTCTTTTCGCCTCTCAGGATCGACCCTGGCATCTTTGAAATTCTGCAAATTAGAAAATGATATCTTTCAAAATTTTAGCAATCCACCCCGCATTTTTCAAAACATTACGTGTATTCCTAAGTTTGTGGAGAAATCCTCGTTTTTTTTCAAAAGGGATTTTTTAAAATGTCTAACGAATGCTTGACTCTCTCTCTTTCCTTTTTCTCGTCTCCACAGAATTGGAGCTGGAAAAGATTTAAAAAATTGTTCAATTGAAACAATTCTTTTTTTAATAATCTCACGAGCTAATGGTACAAATCCGAATTGCCAATTGGTGTTAAAATGCGTATTAACGAAAAGCAACGAATTTCTTTTTCATTAATTTATTTGTTTTTCTTATCCATTATCCCCAAAAATCGATCCAACTCGTAAATCGGGAAAGAGAAATTAAAGAAAAAAACAAAAACGTTTTTCCACCCGATGCGATACGTTTCGATTTTCATTGCTTCAACGAGATTCAGATATCACCGAGTTGACTCGGACGATATTAATGTCCGTCATTCTTCGTGCATGAAAAAAAAGAAACATTATTTGACGAGGATTTAGAAAAATAGGTGGCAATCAGAGCCCCGATTAATCACGAATATAATTCGCGCCGATTATAGCGAAACTATGCAGGCAATTTTTTTCAATGATTTTTTTATTCCTTTTTTCCACTTTTTTTCCTTTTTTCGAGCGGCACAGTTTCTCTCCGGAGACTAATTAATCTTCGCACCGTATCTACGAACTGGTTCCAGATTTAGTTCCTATACTCGTGCTCGAACGCACACACGCAAACTCGGGATCCTTTCGACTCTCTCGGCTAATTAGAACGACAAACAAAAATGTCCTTCCACGTTAGCGATCGCGTTACTTCGGTATCTCGTTATTACGAGCCCGCAGCAAAAGCACCCCTCTCGAAACCTCACCTCCGCGATCCTCGTTTATCCAAGAAAGTGGCGGAACGTTCCATTTCGTAACTGCCACGAATCGTCGGTTTTGCTAATTGAAAAAATCAACCTGATTTATTTCCGTCGCCTTCCTCAAACGCATTCCGAATCTGTCAATGTCTCACTCGTCTATCCCCGATCAAACTCGATCCTCGTTTTTGTAACATTCCGCATTTTCGAGAAAATTCAAAAGACCAAAAAAAAAAATTCCTTTAAAATTAATTTTCTTTTTTTGAGTACGGCTCGTTCGTTTTAATTTTCGTAATGTTAGGCTTGGATCAATTACGATACGGGCTTTGTCGAGCTCGGCTTGGACTTGGGTCAAACTTTTTGGAAAAAAATATACGCATTTTTCGAAGTAAGATAAGAATTTTTTATAGCACGAAACATTAGTGGAGGTTGAAGAATTTCTTTGGAGCACGATAAACTAGTGAAGATTCAAGGGCGAATTTTTTTGGAGCACGAAATACTATTGGAGGAGCAAAATAATTTTTTTGAACGAAAAAGAATCAACATTGATGCGAAAAAAAAATGTTGAGCTTGAAAAGTTATTAGCACGCTACGATTTTTTTTAGAGTATAGAAGATGGCAAAGAACTGAGAACAGAATTTTTTCGGAGTAGAAAACATTTTTGTCAGAGCAAAAAAAATAAATTCAAAAAGAAAAATTAATTCGACACGACAAAAAATTCTTTTGGTATGAAAAAAATTGGCAAACAACTGAGAATTTTTGTTTTATCGCGGCAAAACGAATATTGGGCGACTGCGAATTTTTTCGTTCGAGTCGCATCGACAATACTTGGCAGTTTTGTCGAAGCAATTTGGATGACAGCTCGATCGTAAATACGAACATTACTCGCGATTCGAGAATGTAACGATGTAGATCTCGCGAGCATATCGGATTATGGCGTTGATCCGCGAGTGTCTGTCGCTTACGGAGGAGCGATGAGAGACGGGGCGGGCGCGCAGAAACGAGATATCCCGGGACAGCAGCCCGAGCAACAGCAATCCGTCGGATCCCGCGTTAAAGTCTCCGACCCGTTTCTCCTTCGCTCAAATTGCCCTCACCGTTGAAATCTTCGATTCGTCAACACTTCCCGTCTTATTTATTTCCAATAATTAATTTTTTTCAATCAACAAAAAACATGAAATACCAGGACAAAAAAATATTTTTTAAATTTATTTTCATTAACATCGAATCTTTTCGATTGGACGGATGACGATGCGACGATGATGTAAAAGTAAAAAAAAAGAACAAACGAAACGTCACATCCGAAGGAAACATTGACGAGTTTACCGAATAGTACGCCTGTGACGATCGTAACGAAATGTTTAGATGCAGCACGCGCTCTTTTATACAGCCTCCCTCCGTATTATGCATCGAGTCGTTGTACCTTCAATGTCCACGTATATGCATAAACAGAGGCACACACGCGCACACGCGTGCACAACCTCATTCCTGTCTCATTCAAATAAGTTAGAGAGGCTTTTACTTTTCTCGAGGAGCAAAACAGCACACGAGGATCTCAGCTTGTGTTACGGGCTGAGAATCAGTGAGAGAAGTGACGTGGCGCGTGCGGGCTCGTGCCCTCATCTTCAACTCCTTCGGCTCGAACGTACGTGTGCGTGCGTACACGTCTACGCGTATATTCGTTCTCGTACATTTTCGTCCATACATTTTTCTGCATACATTTTTCTGCCTATATTTCGGGCATACGTTTCGGTGCATACGTGCGTTTACGCACACGTAGATAGAAGAGGGGCATCCCCACGACTACGTTACACGATCGTTTGAGAGTCGTCGCATCCGCGAGGATCGTAGATTTTCCATCCGAGCGAGAATAACGGCAGGAGGGAGACGTGACAAAAAATGGGCCCAAAAAAATTGAAATTCCAATGGGAAAGGGTTCGCGGTATGCCGAATGGTGTTGCACATTATGCGTACAATTGTTACGCACGCGTGACTCTCCGGTGATCGTCGTTGCGAAGCCGCGGGGATCAGACTCGACACGCGATTCGTCTGTCAGGAGGAATTAGACAAAGTAAAAAAAAGAGGAGCGGAAGAGAGGCACGCGTGCGCGTACTCGCAGCGTTGCCGCGGAGATCCCTTCGCGTGTTTATTATTAACATAAATCAAGCCGACATTGAAGTGGCACGATTTTTGCCGGTGTCGAAATCCGTATGAAGAAAAACGTTCGCGAAAGAAAAATAAAAAAACCCTCATCGAGGAAGGAACGATATTAATTGCGAGCGCGTCTTTCTTTTTCTTCACTTCGTATAGGAAAAACGTTTTTGGTTGGTTATCATGATGAAGTGTGACACGATAAGCTCTCGTACCTGTCACCAGAAAAAATAAACCCTTTCTCTGAATCCTACGGTCGTTCCTGAGGAGGATGGCAGGGGGGGGGGGGGGGTGGCAGACGTTCGAAATTTTTGTAAAATATCGACACTCCCGTCACGTTGGAGCTACGATCGTTTCGGTCGTTCTATACGTAGTGGTAAACTCCATTATGTAATTCACAAGCCCACCAGGCCCAGACACGCGTGCGCACGCAAACACACGTATGTATATACACATCTGTAATCGATAAATCCCGAAATGTCGGGGTTGATTCGGCTCTAGGACAGGTATAGCATGCCCCGAGCGAGCTATGAAAAGGCTTGGACGGAACGCCCACAAACGTACTTAGCAGGCTACGAAATCGGATAATCTGACCATCCGTTTTCGGAGGTTTACACTTCTGGCTTTTTCTCTTTCCCTCTTTACGCGCGCACACGTACGTGCAAACGTATGTTTCTATATGCGGTTCAGATCAGCCCTTATTATCCCACCTTACCATATTTCCGTTAAAATCCACGTCCTTTCTCATTTTATTTATGAACGTAAACAACATTACGAAGGGGGAGAATGCAATAGTGGCATTTCTCGCTTTAGGAAGAACTAATGCCTGACGTATCGCAGCGATGCGATGACTGTGTGGCGCGTTCGTACGTGGAGCTCTGGACCGATGCACACGCGTGTATGCATGCACATATGTATGCACGTACGTATGGATGTATGCATAAAAGCATGCGCGTATGCATGAAAATATGCACATCTATGTATGCATGAAAGTATGCACAGCTATGTATGCCTGAAACTATGCACAGGAATGTATGCATACGAGTCAGCGTACGTGTATCCGTGCGTACCGTACATACACGAATACGTAACGCGTAAAGGCAGAGCAGTTGGGTTCAAACATAACCAAACATCGGGTGCTCTTGTGTCGTCGACAATGACTGACGATTAACATAATCTATTATCGCTGCGTGCGCATAAACGGTAATACACGCATGCGCACACACACGGGCACACTTGTCCTTTCTATCGCTCCTATTCTATTGCTCGTATACGGCTCTCCCGCTTTACTTCAACGGTTATTCTTATCTCGTTGCCGAGGCCGTGGATCAGCTTTTAAGAGAGAGAGAGAGAGAGGTTCTTTTTTTTCCCAACCGATTCTGTACGAAGACAAATATAGAGATTCCAGCGCTACGAAAGCCCTAAAATAATTATGACGCGAAAATACAAGCTGGAGTTACAGAAGTACGTTTTATCGTTGCGTTAACCCTTTTTTTTTTGTTGATTACGCTTTTCTCGTTTTCTTTTCTTTTTCTCCTTTTTTGCATTTTTGGTAATCTTTTTAAGAATTCAGAGTCTTTTGTCATTTGTTCATTTTGTTTTTTTCATTTTTTTTTCTTCAAATCTTTCTAGTTTACGTCACAATTACTGCATTTAGGCGGCGCGTCAATGAGCCTCTCCAGGCTTTCCTTGACACAAAGATTGCCGCCGTTTCTCACAATCGAAATTCACTTACGAAAAAAAAAATTTCATCATGCTGGAATCACTTCGTCAATCGGTTTGACTCGTTGTCCTACCTACGTGAATTTACTGCCTCGCCGTCCCGTTATGTTAAGCGTTTACCCCCCCCCCCCCTGCCCCCTGATATTCTGTCTTTGGAAAAAAAAGAAAAATAGAAAATAAAACGAACGTCGCTGTTTCTGGCTCGTACGTAAAATATATTACGAGGCTGACCAACGTTCGTTGCTGATACACCCGCGGTGAGAGTGCGTACACGTATTGGAGCTACTGCATAATGCTTCGCGCTTTTACAATAATGTATACGAGGGGGCAAATCGGCTTCGCTTGTACAGTCCTAGTCTGCAAAACCGTCCGGGTTGGACAACTTGAAAACTGCCTTCACCCAAGTCCGATTCGCTCGTGTTTCACGATCGCGAGGTTCGTTAACGAATTAAGGTGACTTTTAAAGTGAATTTCGTGAATTAAGGTGAATTTCGTATTTTCGCACACTTTCGATTATTGATTTTTATCCGTTCGTTGCCATTATCCAGGTTTTTGTGTCCAATTTTTAAATGTTTGTTATTTTCGTTTCTTCGTTGCCCTGCTTAGTCCAGTATTGCTTTGTCTTTTTTTCGTCAAATTTTTTAATTTTTTTTTTCGTTTCTTCGTTGCCTAGCTCGACGACAATGCCACCCCAGAATTCTCATTGTTACCACCGGGTCTCCCTCTCATCTATTTCTCCTCCTTTTTTGTCACTCGACTATCTCCCTCTTTTTCTCTTTTTCTGACGTTTCTTTTTATTTCTTTTTTGTCTTCTTCTCGGCTCTATCATCCCTCTCTCGCCTACGATTTTAATCTCTCATAATCCCTCGGCTTTGCCTCTCTCAGTCCCCACACGAGATTTCACGTACACAAGGCAGACTCGAGTCTCGAAAGAGTCACGGTCTTCAGCCAGGTCGATCTCGATGAACATGGCCACGCATACGTGTGCCAGCATCAGCCATGGGGAAACGCCGGAGAGGGTGGAGGGGGGGGGGGGGGTTGATCGGGGAACCCAATGGATACGGACAATGGTCCCCTGATTGCGGATTAGGGATTAAAGAGACAAAAGAGAACCCGCTGCCCAACTATTCTCATGTGGAACAGCACAGTTTCGTGTTGCTCGATACATGCGCCATAAATAATACCCACACGCGGGCTAATGGGCTTCAACTTTGCGTCGTTCGAACGCGACGAATTGTTATACGTTTTTTTTCAATTGATTGGCGATTTTTTTTCAACTTTCGACCGCCGATGAAATTTTCGATGAGAAGGTCGAAGTTGATGCTCTCATCGGAGTTAAAAAAATCCCCAATCTGTGATTAAACAAATTCGATTATAACTAGCAAAGGCATCAGAAATCGAAAAAAAAATGAGTTAAACGAATAGTTCAATAATCCTCCACCAGATGTCAGTCCGCGATTTGAGCGATCCCAATTCCGGGATCGGTGCGTTCAGCCTGAAGAACGCGAGGTACACATTTTTTGTTCTTCTTCTTCTTCTTCTTCGTTTCTTTGTTGTCTTTTTTAAACATCAGCTCGCGATCGCGATTTCGATTCTACGCTGGTGGTGTTGGTGGTGCGCGCGTTAGTTTGTAACTCCGGGGTGAGAGATGAGATCGAGGATAAGATGTGTCCGGGTAGTAGATAGCCAGGATGGGGAAAGCCTCCCCAACGGGCCACCTTTCCTTCGGCACCCAGGCGCATTCCCGATCGCCAGGCATCCGGTCTCCTCGTACACGTAACCCACGTTACGCCCAAGCCACCGATACGCACGGACACATACTCGTCCAATCGCACGCGTCTTGCCTCTCGGATACAACCAAGTGATTTAAGGACGAGCCGGACGTAACACACGCACGATCTTCCTACAATGTCCGATCGTATCCAACCCCCTCGACGCTTCCGCAAACCTGGACCCTCCCTTCACGCCCCCTCATCTCCTTTTTTTTAACCCCATAAAACGTGCGAAAGAAAAAAGAATAATTAATTAGAATAATCATTCATTCATTCATCAATGATATTAATTAACAACGATAATTAATCCATTTAGAATAATAAATATGAATGCTCCTAATGAAGCAACCCAAACAAACACTGGCATTGGGATTCAATATTTGATTCGGTGATTTTTAATTTTTTCATATTCTTTTTCATCATAATTCTCGTCGTTGATGAATTAGGCGTAGGGATGAACGAAAGTAGGATAAAAAAAAATGTTCAAGATTTGTTTGGGTTGGTTTGGGTTGATCAACGAAGGGTTAACAAAGTTTTGACCAATCTTAATCAACGCTACCTATAAGTCCATCATTGATAGAAGACGTTTTCCGATGCACTCTGATTTTCAGCCTCGAGTCTCACGCTTTCGAGTTTATTCAATGAAGTTGATAACGCTCGAGGAAACGAGCTATTGGCTCTCCACCACCTCCGTCCGATTCCAATGACTCACGCTCGTCGGCATACAGAGATGTTTGATTAGGACACACAGTCCGTAGTCATCGACTTCCTTTTTCCAAATCTCCGAGCCACGCCTGAGTCGATCTCCAACGCGTGACGTTCGAGTATCTTTGAAAGACACATTCAAAGCCTGAATTCGGCCAAACTGGAATGGCGAACCACCAGTAGTTCCAAAACGCTCCAATTCTTGCGCTTCCCGCCTCGAAGATACGTAACTTTCCGTATCGCTGAAGGTTAGGTCACCGAATGAAGATTCCGGAAGATCTAATACCCGTGTTTGATTATCCAAGACCCAGCTCGGATTGATTCGTTAAATCGGGTTTCGATTAATCCATTTAACGAAACGAGACACGAATTAATTCCGCGGAATGTCGAGTGCTCGTTTCGAGTGATTTCCGAGAGATTCTTCGGACCATATGAGGGGAAACCTCATTGGGTCTGTTTGCGGTGATTCGCGTTGTCCACACGGCGTGCCTTCCCGCACATGCCTCCCGAGGGTTTTCATCGGACAGCCTTGAGGTGTCTCCCGCTCCACTGTTTTATTTGAAAATATATACGAGACCGGAGGAAAGATGGAGAGAGAGAGAAAGAGAGAGATATAATGTATGATACGATAAATATTTATTGTGCCCTAATTCGCTATTGGCCAAACGAAAAATACAAATTGATAGGAAAAAATAAAAAATACTAACAAAAATAAACTTATAAGAAAAAAAAATAAACTAAAACGAAAAGGGAAAGAGGAGAAGGAGGGAGAAAAGAGAGATACGTGCAATGTAGGTATGCCGGTATCGGGGCAATGTTGGGGGACCAACGCGCCACCGGTACCGAGCCTCCGATCATCAAGCGCAGCGCACAGCATCACCGTCCTCATACTCGTATCTCTCTCCCTCTCTCTCTCTCTCTCTCTCTCTGGTCTCTTCCAACGAACTAGTTTTTGTCCCTCCGAGCGAAAACGTGCTGAAAGCGATTGAACCAATCGGCGGGCATCGTCATACGTCCCTCTTTTTCCTCCCTCTCCTCCGCCAACTCCATCAACTTGTCTCTGTCTCTTATCCAACCCGAGAGGGTTTCCCTCTCTCTCTCTCTCTCTCTCTCTCCACCTTGAGCTTCTCTTCCCTCATCTTCTCCACCAGCCCTCCTCCTCATTCCTCGATCTTATAAATTTACTCCTTCGCTCGATACGTATAAACCGCTTTTGCCGAGAACCCTAAAAACGGAAAGAACAAGGAGGCAAAGATTCGTCGTTCGACTCCGAGTCTTTTGCGCATCGATAATAAGGAATTTTCAATTTTACCCGACGCTGGGAATCGTACGAATACCAATAGAAATCCATAGAGTAGTGGATGACAGCCTGACAGAAAACGTATTCAAAATCCACATCACCATCCACTCGTCAATTAGAAGTCTTCAACGTTTTTTTCATCCTACTTTCGAGATTGTATCAAACACAATCTCAAATTACTGTTTTCATTGATTTTTTGTCACATTATAACGCCACGACTCGACATTTCATTGAATTCTTTATAATCTTTTAATATTTTTAGGTATTCTCTCATATAGAGTCCAATACCATCTCTATCCACTGTCTCGTGCAAAATTCATGTGTGCCAGAAGACTGCCCCGGTGCATTAATAAATCATCTAATCTAATGTAACCTCTACAACCGTTATATTAAATCTAGCGACCCTTTGGATACCTACTTCCAAGAATAACAGAAAGTGGACGTTTTGGATCGTTCTGAATTTGGAACGTCTTCAAATTCCGATATCCAGAGTATCTGCCATTTGATCAGTCATCATCCACACAGCTATCGAATGCAGGCAGACATAAATGCAGAGAAAAAGAGAGAGAGAGAGAGAGGTTGGTGCATTTGTGGGGACTCCCCTCGACTCGTCCCTCCTCAGTCGCGGAGTTTCTTGCAACGAGCGGCTCATTAGAGCACCTTTCTCTCTCTCTCTTTCTTTCTCTTTCTTCCTTCCTCTTACACGATTCCCAGTCCCTAAGAAACGAGTATAAACTTACCGAACGCAAGGGGCTAAGGGACTTTGATGCTCGGCGCAACCGGCGAGACAGAGGGAAAGACAGGGTGCACCCATGTGCAGGGAAATGTGCACTTGAATGTTACCTTCGCACAATGGGAGAATCGTGTGTTGCACCCACAAGAGAACTGCACGAGCTCGCACGTACTTATTCTTTCACTCCAATATCCATCCAACTCGACCATCTGTTGAAGCTAAACTCACCGCACGCGTTACCTGTTGGCAAAAAAGATATTTCAAGAAATTTCTGTTTTCACAGAAAGAAATTTTTTTCTTTTTAAGAAGAAAGATAATTGGCCACGAATAAATAGTGGCCAATTCAAATTTGAGTAGCAGGAATAAAAAAAACATTTTTTGGATGATAATATAATGTAATATAAAAGTAGGGGATGGAAAAAAATGCTTTCCAACAATCCAATTTTTCGATCCCATTTAAATTGGCCACGATTTTTTCGTAGAAGGCATAATATTGGGTTTTTTTGTTTGTGAAAACTCCACGTGGAAGTTCCGAGTGTTGGAGATACACACTCGTGTATATTGATACGTGTGGACGAGGTTCAAATATTTGACCCAACGCTCGCTCGCGTCATCGTGGACGTCCGTATACGCGAAGAGAGGCACGACTCCGAACTGTCAATCTTACCGATTGATCAGGAGCATTGTTATTATATCAGGGATCGTCACACGTAATCGAGAGCCTCCTGATTGCGTAAACAATCACCGAGGAATCTCTCTCAAACTGCCAACGTACCGGCCTCGGATAGTAATTGAATTCGACGAAACACGTGTCTTGACAGCTCGGAAGACGTTCGTACCGAGGTCGGGCTAATTCAGTTTATAGAACTGGAGATTCGAAAAATTGGCGTTATAAAAATCATTTAATCGAGTTGAACGCGGTATTTGGATTTTCGTACTGGAAATTCTGGAATTGTACTGGCAATTCTGAAAAAACAATTTTTGCACACTCGCAGTTCATCAATGTCTAAAAAAAAAAGCCCAAACGTTTCAACCTTCGTTATTGTCAATGTCGAGTACTTCGAAGACACTTGTTGGTCGTACGAGGTTCAGTGGACGCACGAAGATGTCAGTAAGGTTGTTAGGGGTCAGGTATGCGGAGGGATTTGGTAAAGTGAGGAACGACAAGCCCCTCGCTAATTGATGCCACCTAACACCGGCTGCAATTAATTGGACAGAGAAAAAACTCGACAGCTTGCCCTCAACCTCCACCCCCCACCCCACCCCTCGCACTTCCCACTTTCATCTCATCGAGTATTCCCTACCGAAGCATCAATCCCTCTTTCCCTTGAAATATCCGTCTGTCGAGCCAACACAGAGATCGACGGAACGATCGAACGAGACAGGAAAAATAGGTATACCTGACAGTAAAAAGGTGAAAAACGTTTGGTCAAGACTGGAGGATAGAAACTGTTTTTACCGTTAATTATTCTCGAGCCACAAGCTACTTTTCGTTTCTGTCGAAAAAGAGACGAAGAAAGGAAGGAGGTTGGAGAGAGATTGAAATAGAGAGGAAAAAGCGAGGGGGGAAGGAGAAGCTTAATACCTGCTGGTGCAGCCGTTCTTAAGGGCACCCCTAGAAAAGCCCTATTGCGACGGGCTCGGAGACAAAGATGGAAAAACAATGAAGGACCAATAATAAGAGGTACAAAACCAAACTACACTGACACACAACGTATACTTTTCATGAAAGCATGAATTGAAGACTAAAATGACGAGAGAATGGATGGACCGTGGAGTACACGAATGTGGACCTGGTGGGCATACCGAGCTGACCAGGTGTTATACCTGAACTTATAACCTGCCGCGAGAGGGCAAACAGGAAAACTGGTGTTCCGGTCTTTCATGATCGTGGCTCCTCTTCCGTCAAGTTGGAAAGTGCTAATTTCGATTATTCAACAATTCAATCATTAATTCGTCTTTGTTTGGGTCAATTAATTATACTCATTAATTCCTGTTTCATTCCCTTCCATTCCTTCAGGCATTAGAGAGTTTCCAAAAAAAACTTTCCTAAAGTATCGATTGGCTGGAAACGCTTGTCCAATGGACTCATCAGTTTATTTCAAATAGCGATCGCGTGACTGTCAAACGTACTAGAAAATTGAAGAAAAAAAAAATGGCAAATCCCTAGTAGCTTTTCCTTCTTCGGAAAACTTTTGCTTTTCCTAGCTGTCTTTGTTTCTCTATCGTTTTGACGCGGTCTTGACAGTCCCATTGGAAGGTCTGCTGGTGCCCGTTTTATGATTTTCAACATTGGTCACATTGGGAGGCACAATGGTCGAGAATTTAACGGCGCAACGCGAAAAGTAGGAAAATGAATAGAGCCTGAGTCTCGTTGGTGAGAAAGAGGGAAGAGAGGGTAGTTGGACGACTCAGGGGGTTGGAAAGGACCTCGGGAGGGTTAGCTCGACAATGTGACCAGCTACGGGTTTTACAACGTACGACAAAGGCCAAGGGAAGTTCGTCCGAAAATGCTTGTCCGCCCGCGCACCTGGCGCACGGTTTAACTTGTCCCATCGTTTTTCGACCTCTCCCATAACCCTGTGTCTCTCTTCGTTCACAATTCGTCGACGATTTTTTTTTGTCGAGCTCCAAAAACCACCCGCTTTCACGAACGATCGCACGAAACATCGGGACCCAAATACCATCAGGAGAAACACCGACGATCCGTTTTCCATATTCCACCACGAAAATTTTCGCAGGGACATCCATCGAAGAACCAACATCCGGTGAACACCTGCGCTTCTACCTTAATACTCTCCGCATAATCGCTTTGGGCTAAGCTCGTTTTTCAAAAATGTCTGATTTCTGTTTTTCACATTTCGACACCATCCTCTCAACCCCCTTTCACCTTGTATTCTGCTAAAGGGAGGCGAGCCAAACGAGAATCATTTTTTTTTCATTGATTATATTTTTTATCGTCTCGGTTTGAAAAATTAATTCGGATTTTTTTTAAGTAATTTTTTAATTATTCAGTTTTGGAAAATGATTGGGCTCGGGTTAATTCTCATTTTCTTTTTTTCTTGGTTCGCCCAATTAATTATTATTTCTTAATTATTTCTCTAGTTGTTTTTAAAGTTAATAAAGTAATGAATTCTTCTTGTTTCAAGTAATCGATTATCGGAAAATTGTTTTCCCATTTGCTAATTCAATTTTTTTTTACTAGTTGATATTAGTCATTTTTTAATTTCGAAGCCATCTCGAAAGTGTTTCGAATGTTTGAATTTCGTTGTATTCCAACGATAAAAACTTGAGCGTCGTCAAAAATCATTTTTCTCGAGTTTTCAGCCTTGAGGGTTATCGCCATTGAGTTTTTGCTTTGACAGCTATTCCGGGGGGTTTATTGCGAGGTGAAATCGTTAAACGCGTCACCCACACACTTACGCGGTCTTCAACGATCAGGGATTGCGTGGGTCGAGCCTTATTACAATATACGACGAAATTTATGGTACGTGTGTACGTTTGTATACAAATGGGAATTGAAGTATGAAAATTCCTGCGCGTGCTAAAAGGGGCAAGAGATGACACATTCTCCAATGAGATTCCTCCATTCCCGAGTATCCACAAATTATTTCCGATCTTATTCTCATTTTTGTCTTTTTCTTTGTAAAACCCATTCAAATAAGCCGATCACGCTCGTGAAGTTAACCTACCGGATTCCACAGATCTCAGCTGTCTTTTTTTCATATCATAGCTGATTAATCGATTTTTCCATTTCACAGTCAATTAGTCGATTTTTCCTAAAATAATTATCCCATTGCAATTCAATATAATCCAATCCTTAAGAACATAAAAAAAACATTATTTCTCTGCAAGCCAAACAAAAATCGTTCCCCACGCAAACCGGACACGAAAAATCGATTTTTCACTCCACGAGCATTAATTCTACAGACCCCTTCAAAATCCCTTGGCACCCGATATTTCGAAGACCCAGAAGAAAAAAAAACAAATTTTCTGTCCAATCGAGGATTCGATCGGTGAGTGGAAAATAATAAATGTCGTCATTAGTGGAGGTTCGAGTGATCGTCTTTTCGAAAAATCGACAAAGCCTTTTCTCGAGGGTTGTTAGAACTGTCCTTTTTTTTATCTCAGCCACATCTCGATGGTAGATAAGATTCGAGGAGGTGTCGAAGAGAGTCCAATTTCCAGAAACGTGTTCAACGGAGCATCACCAATTTTCATCCCTTATTTTCCGGCTGGTTTATTCCCCCCCCCCCCTTCCTCATCGCCGCCGCTCCTTCCACTCTCGACCGCCCCATTCGTTATTTCCTTTAGAATTTTCGTGACGAAAAAAAAAATGAATTCTGGTCGTCGTAATTACAGCGAATGACTGCGTTCGAGGCCTGCTGAAGATCCCATGAGTACCGATCGCCGGAGGGCCAAAGAAGGGGGGCGTCCTTTAATCGGCGTGACGTCCATGAGGGTGGCATAAAAATTCTCTCCCCGTGCGTGCATAAACATATGTAGCTGTACGTACCACAGGACCAACGCGTATCCTGGATAATGCCGGGTACCGTCATTCGATTAATCATTCAGGGCATGAGTCATTGTATCGTTTACCGTCGAGGGCGCTAGGGGGGGGGGGGGG
>JAPYZJ010002682.1:0-19578 GCA_030522765.1 Ophioninae sp. B BG-2022a | reverse complement strand
TGCAAACAGCTATTGATAAGGTTTTGTCCTAGGAAATGAGTATAAGACAAGCCGCAATGGTTTATCAAGTTCCTAAAAGCACTTTACAAGACAAGATTAGAGCGTTAAAACGTAGAGACGAAGTATCGATGAAGCCAAAGCTGGATAGATTCGATCGATGCAGTCTCGACTGAAATGTCCGGTGCTAGGGATATGGCACAAACACCCGTCCGGTACTAGGTGCCACATGTTAAAATTCTATTTTTTGTTACCAAAGTTTAATTAATGGTACTAATTATGTTTTGAGAAGAGGTTGCTTTTTTAAAATTTTATTTTATTTCTATCTTGGTTACCTACTGTAAGTCATACATAAATATACATTCCTGAAAATATTTTTTATTTTATTCACAAAAAACCTTAAGTGTTCGGTACTAGGGGACTTCCCCGTATATACGAACTGAGAAAAATAATACGGAATTATTTGTATAGCCCAGAAAGACACGAGTGATTTCTTATGATTTTGCGTATACGAGGTACAGTAATAGAATACCACGAGCGGTATAAATCGAAACACGTGGATGGAGCGTGCTCGCGTTACTTGGCCGATATCGGAGATTGAAAAGAAAATGAAGAAGAAAAAGTGAAAGGTGTTATTGTAGCGGGTGGATCGGTTTACGGGAATATCGACCATTCGCCTCATCCCCTTGACCAACATTGACATCGAAACAGCATACGGAGGTACGGAGCTACTCCATAATCATGTCCATAGCGGAGAAGCCTTGAAAGTACAAGGGCCACCGTTATCCCGAAATTGATCCCCAACGCTTGGAGCACTCGGTGCTATCATCCGCGTAAAACTTTGCGTTCCGCGCACGTCAGGTTTTTTCTCCCTCTCCTTTCGTTCCATGAGCTTCATCCCCTCGGCACTCTTTATCCCCGCTCGATCGTTCTCCCTTGTGCGCGTTTCGTGTCTTCTCGCACGTTGGATACACGTACGGACACAGGTAGGAGCGGCCTCGGTCCTTTCCCCCCGGCGGGAGGGCGAACTATAGCGGCGAGCCGCCACCCTCGGCGACCTCAGAGGGGGAGAAAAATATACGCCGACGAGTACAGCCTGGCAGCCCTCTCGTACCACATCGAACCGACGAACTAGCGAAGGACGCGAGGGGCATTTAGGCGCGAGGGTAGCAAAAAGTACGTTCGGATTGGCGGGTACGCAATAGAGGGGGCGGAGGTGGGGAGTAATGCGGAACGGAGCAGTCCACCCGACGATTCTCTCGTTCGCCCCTTCCAATCGTCGCGACGACGGCGGCGGCGGCGGCGGTGGCGGTAGCAACCCTCTCGCACGCTCGGGTTGGTGCCTGCGAAACCCCTCGAAAGAGAGAAAGAGGAAAACAGTGGGAGGAAGAGAATGAACGAGCTTCGGATGACCGGGCATGGAAAACCAACCCCTCGACGAGAGCTTCCGCGCTCCTCTTTCTCGCGCTTTCCTTCCTTCATCTCGCGATCTTTAACGTATCACCCGATCTCTCTCACTCATTACCTCGCCCGAAATTATCCACCGGGGATACGCGTCGCCTGTCTGGGACCTTAAATATACCCTTTATAAACGGAGGGGGCTGCGAGGAAAATAATGCTGGAACAGGAACGAGACGAATGCGGAAGAAGAAGAAGAAGAAGAAGAAGAAGAAGAATCGGGTAAATAAAGTAGGAGACTGCGAACGCTCGTTCACCCAACCCACACTTACATTTCCTTCGTTCCAATTCTTTTTTATTCCCTTCCCGTGTTCCGGACTGATAGTTATCGCGGTCAAATCGTGCCTCGTGAATTCGCGCTGACTCGGAAGGAGACGTTATTATTAATGCTCGAACGGGCCGCGTTAATTATCCATTGCCGGCGACGCGATAACTTTTGGAAAGTCAAACTATTCTTCGTATCGGAAAATTGAAATCCTCAACTCCAAGTGGAACATCGACAACCAACGAGATATCACTTGACACGAAAGATCGAATCCTAGGAAAGCCTTTGGAAAGTCTCGAAACGTTGAAAAAAAAAGCAAAATGCACATCAGGTACTCGCTCACGAGAAGTCAAAGCTAAACGTGCATCGCGTATTCTCGTTCCCAGTCCCGCGATCATTGGCACTTACTTTTTCCAACATTCATTGAAATAACGGGCCACGTCGATCCCGTGTACGATATTGCGTTGAAACGTCCGCCTACTCCGTCCGAACACGTATTTCCTAGTGTCGGAATCGCGGTTGAAGTAAGTCGAACGTCTCGCGATCAAAGAATCAATAATCGTCTGGCATCGATTATTGATTCTGTCTCTGGCGTCCTCGCGTAATAGACACGCGAACGGATTCCCTGTGTGGCCTCTTTTTTCGCATCCCATACTCGCCGGACAAAAATCGTATTTTCCACTTACAGATCTGTATGGCCAATGATCTCTCCCTCCCGCCCCTACCCTTCGCTCTTTCGTTCGCAAATACGAAGGAAAAACTTCCGTTGTCCGGGAATGAGTTTCGCGAGCTTAATGGAAATATCTCGTTCGTCGATGATGAGAGGGAAAGAGAGAGAGAGAGAGAGAGAGAGAGAGAGAAATCGCCCTACAAGCATTGCACACTGCACTATCGTGCACTCGGTATGACTAGCTGTTGGCGCAACGGGCACTCATTGGAATCGTGAAAACGTTTAAAAAGCGACAAAATAAAAAAGGAACGGGGCCGATAATACGGACGTCTCGCCGAGTCGTCGCCACCGTTCAATCTATACCTGTATACAGGTGCATAACACTTTGCATAATTTCTATTACCTCGATATCAACATTCATAGAATAATTTCGTTCTCGAGAACGAGAGAACGACGAAGTAGGAAGGCGCCCTTGTCCATCAAGCGGTCCGACCATGCGTCGAAGGTTCTTCTCTTTCATTATCACGATGCACCTCCACGCTCGTAATATAGGCGCCCGGACGAACGCGATTGTCGAAAGATTGTTTCGAAATGAGAGGACTATCGGAATGTGAGAACTTCATTTAGGACATTTCTATTTGCAGAATGATTGAATTTAATTGTGATTTTAATGATTTGAAGGTTTTTCATGATTCACAACAAATATGAAATCTTGCTATGAGGATTATTGAGTCATTTTTTCCTTGTAGTTGACGACATATTCCGTGTGCAAATGATTTGTCATAAAATATCTCTATACCATTAACTAAGAGTCGGTACATCGTGAACAGAACTTGCTGTTTTCATGTAGATTTTTATTCTGGTCACCATCGTATTCGATACGAATTTTTCGCCCTTCCGTCCGAGGAAAAAAATTCTCCCACCCTCGAAGATTTTTTAGGCCAAGGGACGATTTTCGAGCTTGCGAAAAGGATATTTCGGCGCGTGGACATCTACGGACGTTTCGGCGGGAGAAACGAACCCAAACAAGCCAGACGTCCACGTTGCGAAGCATGTTTCGACGGCGTTTTGAAAAATCGACGAAACAAAAAAGTGAGGGTGATAGAGAGAACGGGAGAGTTCACGGTTAACAGACGGCGGAGAGCAAAAAAGGAGCGTACGGAAGAGCGAAAAGAGATCGACGGAAGTTTCGGTTGCCAAGCTCCCACCACCACGCCAAGTCTTTCAACCCCCACCTTCATCCAGCCCCTCCCCATTAACGTGCAACGCAAAAAAAAATCCTCCCCACCGTTTCATTCCCTTTCCACGGAGCCAAATTTTTGCACCCTCCGCGATTCGTTTTATTTCTCGCTCGATTCTGGAAGCCCTCGGGAGGGGCTGTTTCGACCCCTCTCGCGCCCCCTCCTCTCGACCGTGTACGACCGTATGGATCTCCTCCACGGAGATATCGGAGACGTACCAGAACTAGTAGAAGAGCGGGGGGCTGTTGGACAGTGCGTCGCGTAGAAGGGGGTTAATTTTTAAAAGGCAGCTTGCGGGAGAATTAAAATTAAATGGTGCGAGCAAAACCATCGGAAGATTTCGCGTCTGCGGCGGAGAAAAAGTTCCGAGCGCGAGAGGTAAAAATTTCGACGGGGCGATGGTACCTGAAGAGGAGGCAGGTTCGACTCGCTCCGTTTAAAGAAATAACTGTTCGAAGGGGAGGGTTATGGATCGAAGGTCGAGAGAGCTTGCAGCGGAGGGGGGCACCGTGATCCGTAAAAAGGGAGCGAGGAAAATTCTACGCTCGAAAAACTTTCGCTAGAGCTTAACAGACGAGGTAATATTTACCAGCATCTTTCCAGCAAATGAGAATTCCACGGAAACGCATTTTTTCACATTTTTTTCAACAATTTTATGATACAGAAAAAATATCCTCGTCGAGTCATTCAGTGCATAATGGGAGAAAAAACAATATTTAGTAGTGCAAGTCCGTACATGGTCGGACAGCCATCGGTTCGTCCCAAAACCTCTAGTTTCTCATGAGTCAACGATCGCTCGCGTTTAACGCTATTTTCTAAAGATTCTCACGGATAAACGAGCTTCCCCATTTCGGAAAAATAGCATCGCGTCAACGCGATGTACCCACGAACAAAATCCAATCCCGTTACGCACAAAGTGTTCCCACTTTGCGACGCACTTTTTATGCCCACGGATCGTCGTTGTATCCATCAGTGAAAAGTTTGGCCATCCTCCGAGCGTAAACAAATTGCTTTCGAAAATCTCGTTAAAATCTCGCGCGAGAGTGAGCAACGGAGCCTGTCGAGCTCCTAGTCCCGTCTGTAAATTTCACCGCGGATCGCCGTGTATCTTTCCTCCCTTGCCCTTCGTATTCTTCGCGGCAGGTATACAGAGCCTCTAATTTACTCGCTTGCTTGGCAAAGGTTTTACGTCGGTACCGCGTAATCCTCTAGAACTCCGGCGCGTATGTGGTCCGAGAGGCTGATCGTGGATTTTGGGGGTTCAATCCAGAGGGTTCGGGCGCTACATCGGCGACCCTTTACGATTGTCGCCATTCGCTGGATTAACGTAACCCTTGACTGTAGCATTAACGTTGATCAAGGCCCGCTCGTCTTTGAATTTTTTTATCCTCCGATCGTGTCTAGATCGAATTTCGTAACTGGCCACACGCTTATGACCCATCCCTTCACTTTCTATCAGAATCTTCGACCAAATTCTCTCTGCTTTCCAAAAAATAGCGTTGCGAAAACTGCGCGTATGACGACTGCGAAAAAACTAAATTACCAACCATAGCGAAATGAATCATTATTTCCGTTATTATTATTATTATTATAGCGTTTACCGTTTAATCATTGGGTGCGAGATGTAGCGACTACACCCCCTTCCGTTACGAATCATCCACTTCATGCTGGAAGCCAAAAAATACGTTTGGTCGAAAGTTCGCTCGGTCTCGTAATTAGCGTTATGCGAGCTTGTGTTCGGTTCGAGCGAGCTGTTCGCCGGGTCGTCACATCGAACGCGAAAGGCCGGTGCGAACGTTTGGTCGGAAGTTTGAGCGGAGGAGAAGCCAAGGAGCGCGTAGCTACATCCGTTTTTCCATGGACAATATTACGTCGTTGGAAACCGGTCCGAACGCGGCAGCTCGTACGATCGTTAATAAAGCTATAGAGAAGCGTGTAAGCCGAGGGCCCCTCATCGAGCGAATGGCCCCTTGGTGGTCATCTGAACTTTTCCCGTAATTAGTTATAAATTTAATTCCAGTTTCGACGTAACAATATTCCGTATACGAGAGGAAAAGGTGTATAATATATAATCAGAGGTACCAGAAGAGATGGTGAACGGGCAGGGGATGCAGGGACCTGAGAGGACGGTGGGTGATGGGGTGCAATCAGGGGGGGGGGGGGATTTAACGTTCTACCATTTTCCAGCGTTTCGCAGTGGTCCGGATGATACACGCAATACACGCAGCAACTTTTTGGCTGGTAAATGCGAAAGAGGCGCGACCCTCGCGGCTCGACGAACCCTAAGGGAGGCCGATAGCGCCTTTTTGCACGTGAGCGTTGAGTCTGCATTATTATGCGAAATCCTAGTTGTGTGGAGCGACACTATACGCTAGAGTATGACCCTGCGGAGGGGACGGGGGGGGGGGCAGGGATGAGAGTTGAGAGTACAGAACGACGAGGAGAAAGAGAGGAGCGAGGGACGACGGGAGAGAAAACGTATATAGATCGCTGCCGAAAGAGTCGGCGAGGCTAATGTATTAGGCCCTGGGCTTACGACTATACGTTCTACAATAGGTGGAGGTGGTCGCAGACTCACGCTCGAATAAGGGGCGGAAGTTGGTTGGAATTTGAGAAGGGAGATGGAGGAAGAGACAGCGAAGGGGTTGCCGGATGTGCAAGGGTGAAAGCAGGTCTGCAGGCCTGCGTTAGACCTGGTGGGAGGCTATTTCCTGGTGTCGAAAAATACACACACGCGCACGTATATATATATATATGTATATATATGTACGTGTGTATTTATAAAACGAAGAGAGAGAAAGAGAGGCGAAGGAGAAGAGGAAGTGGAATCGAAAGGGTGATAGGGGTGGAAAACTCCACCGCGTGCATATACGAACGAACGAATGAACGGTAACGAATAGGATTTAAAGAGAGCGAGATGGAGAAAATTTTGGACGTCTCTTCCTACTCAGCCCACGTCCTCTAAACACGTCCGTTCTCCGTGAGAGGAAGTGCAACGGAGCATCATCAACGGGTTGATACCCGCTTGCTCTCTCTCTCTCTCCCTTTCTCTTTTCCGGTCTTCCACACCCGCGCACACTCCCTGCCCCCCTTCTCTTTCTTGCTCATCTAGGGTTTTACGGACGTAGTGGGGGCGGCGGCCATTTTGTGAACCGGGAAAAACACACGCCCCGAGATATGTACGAAGTGAGCACGAGAGCGAGGAAGCACCGGGGTAGAAAGGGTGCAAACGGGAAGGGGGCTGGTCAAGGGGGATAGCGGGTCGCGGACGAAAGAGGGAGAAAGAGCCTGCGGTGGAAGAGAGCGACGCGTGGGTGTGCGCGCGTTTGCGTTCTCGGACGGGGATGTGTTGGCGCGTGTACGACTGCCAGTTCCTATCCGTGTGTCGAACGAGAGCTCCGACTGGAATTTTCGAAAGCGCCTATCCTATATCCACCGAGAGACCCCTTCGCAACAACCTCAACCATCCCTGCGAACCTATTCCCGTATCTCTGCCTACATCTGTACTTTCCTCTCTATACGGCTCTGGATATACGTATATGCTTATTAGGGTGGCTTCTCTTTTTGCCCTCGAAGGCCCTCATTTCTCTCCTTTTCCCCGACGAAAAAGCTCACCCGTATTAAGCCCAAAATGTAGACGAACATTAAGGGTACAGTCCGTTTGGTGATAGGCGGATTCTCTCGTCGCACCGTCACGCGCGCACACTCCTGACTCGCACCCCAACTCCCCAGCCGTGCCCTATCATTTTTCTTTTCCGCTCTTTCCGCCCGTGACCGCGCGGCCACTCCGTGCCATCCTCAGGATCCGCGCTCTCACCGAATTTTCCTTCTCCTTCTTCCAATTGTGCGCGACCGATTTTTTCTTTTTCACCGTCACGCTCGCCTCGTCCCTCGACCCTCCTCGTTCCTTCGTCCTCGCTCACCCGCTATCTCCAGCCTTCATTAATAATTTCAGCGATGCCAAGGGACGAGAAGCTAAGAATGATGAAGCTCAGGATTGCGGATTAAAAATTGTCGCACTCGCCTATTCACTCGACACTCATCATTTTGATACGACGTTCTCGATCTCTATTCCTGGGAAACGTTTCACTCGTGCACTCGTCGCACCACATTTTTAGCTCTTCCGACAACGCGAGCGTTGCCAATGGGAATTCAAGGAAATTGGTTATCTGTCATCCGGATGTCTACGAAATTGCCTCCGAGCAGTCGGTGCCAGAAGCCAGAATGCGGATCCGAAGGCTCATCCGTTCGATCGGTCGTCCAAACGAATGCTCAGGACCATCTTCATCCATCCTTCCACCTCCTCGATGATAATCGCTAACGATAAAGTGTCATCGATCTTAGGGGACAACGAAAATCTGTTGATTATTTCGTAGAAAGGAGTCGTTGCGTGGTGACGAACGAAAGGGCACGATCCACACGATAGAATCCCTGATAGAAGTTCGAGGGCAACGCCCTTTCGTTTGCGAACGGAGGTACAATAAAAAATCCACGAGTTTGCGTGCACGCAATCTCGTTGCGATCGCGGAAACTGGCAGAGGAGGGACCGGGCTACAAATTAGATCTCACGCAACCTGTTCTTCCTCCAAAACTCGTTTCGTATGTGCCACGAAATCCACGGTTGCCGGTTACCCTCGCGCTTTCGACCCCCTCCCATCTTCGTCCTTCCTTTTGTGTCTGCCTTTTTTTATACGGATGCTGAGTTCGAGTGCGATTATTTATCGTATCTAGTGGATGTACGCACGCATCCTCGCGCGCCACCTTTTTGTTTTTCATCACGATCGACGAGGCGTAACGCCCCCGGCAAGTTCGGTTCAACGGCGTGACGAAAGTGAGTGCTCGACACATTCGTAGCCACGGATCCGCGTAACGCATTCAAAGCCCAAGAATATCCCTCGAGTTAACGCGTTGAGGAAATCGTCGAGAGGTTTAAAGCTCGCCTTTGATCCACCTCTTTCTCGTACTAATTGAATCGTGACGATTCGTTTCGTTCGCTCCCGGTCACCCCTTCCAGCTTCACTCTTAGAAAACCCCAAAGAGAGAGAGAGAGAGAGAGCGCCAAAGCCAAGTTCGATTAATTTCGTGGGCTTATTCGGAAAATTCGAGGGTGTCAGCCGTTGTGAGATTTCTTGACGTTGGATCGTCCGCCTGTACGAGGGTACACAGGCCTTGATGAGAAGGAGCCAAAGAGATGGAGCTTCCAATGAGAAAATCTCCAGGGGTGAGAAACGTTCCTAGTGGAAATTAAACGAAGAGAAGAATATCGGGGAGAAAGCTACGGGTGAGGGAAAAAGTAGACGGCGTTCGTACGAAACAACCGGAGATGGGGATAAAGGGGTTGAAAATGAATTTCGACAAAGGCGGAGCACTTTTGCGGTCAGAGTCTCCCACGTTTTGCTACGTCTTTTGGTCCGCGAGCAAAGCTACGCGGACTATCGTGGAACGTGCGTGGAGGGTTCGCGAGGATTGGACAGGAAGTTCTTTGAGCGGCTCGAGGGGGATGCGCGAGCTCGTCGGAACGTCTGCAAGCTCGCCAAAGCGTTCACAATCGAGTCGGTTGATGCGTTACTAGCATTCTGGTTTTATCATCAGCTTCTAGTCGGTTTCGGGTCTCTCGCAAAGAGGATCATCACGGAGACGAGAATGGATGAGAATGGATGAGAACGGAGCGAGACAGCGAGAGGAATATAACCTTTCGGCCCTCCGTAATACTCCTTTCGTAATGACAGATGTAAATTACGTACGTGCCCGTGCAAGTACACGCATCGACGCATTTCCAGCTCTCCAGGATCCTGGATAGCCGGAGATGAAAGTTGAGGGGGTGAACGGAGGTCGGGGCACGGATCCTGCACGCGGGTCCTCGACATTTGCGTATGCCGGTGCGTACGCAAATGAGAGAGAGAGATGAGAGAGAAGAGAACAAGCTTCTCCCTACGCGTGATGCTCCGCGAGGATGGCAACGAGAAGAGAAGTAGGGAGAGAGGAAGAGAAGGAGAGAGAGCCATGATCACGGACTCTCGGGATTCTAGGGCCACGAGAATCGCGCACTACCTTGCCTCTTTGTCCTCCTCTCTCACTCTTCGTATCCCATATATACCTGGCCTGTACGTGGTGTTTCGTGTCGTACGGTATGGCCGAGCAATACGCACGTTACTATACTGGTATTTGTCGGCCCGACCGCGGGGCTCGAGATATTTGCAAGCCAAATTTTAATACCAGAATTAATTTGACCCGTGGAAAGTGTGGGGTGCACGGAGATAGAAAGAGACGGATAGAAAGGCCGAAACAGGGAGGGGAAGAAAAAAGAGGGAAAGGGGGAGGGTCAGAATGTTGATGGGATGGATGTAGGTATTACGTAGGTGGTATGTACCACGTTGTACCTCTAGTACCTTTCCCCTGTCGAGATCGTGGTCTCAATGTACATACATTTGTACCCTACATTATTTATCGCGTTTGTTACTTCTATTACATGATCATGCGCGTACAGGTGCCCTCGCGTGCGAAATACGGGCCCGGGCTATCCGGTCGCGCACGAGAGGCCCGTGTTACCTCCCAATTTTGAATATACGATTTTTTTTTGCTGCCGAGTTTTATTGTCTCCGGTGGGGAGTTTCATTTGTTCCGAGCTTTTTGTAGAAATTTCGAAAATGGTCCGCGGTACGATATTTTTTGTGGTCGTTCGGACTCCCTACTGCGACGTGGCAAACTTTTACGAGCAACAGTCCGATTTAAGGCTTTTTCAGGGATAGGGCTTTCAAATAAATAATTTTGGAATGGACTTTTTCTACTCGATCCGTTTGACTCTGTGCAGAACGAATTATCGTCGTTTATTGTACTTTCCATCTAACGACCGGATGATTTTTCAGTAGGTTTATTTCTGTATCGATGGCGTATCATCAAAGCGATTTTCTTTAGGTGAATAACACATTTTTTTCTACCATCAAAATTTGTTACCATTAATCCCGTTAACCATTAATTTTTATAGTAGAAATTGTACCATTAAAAGGTGGTTAAAAAAAGGAATTCGAAATGGACGTTGGTAACGAAAAGCAGATTCGAAATTAATCGAACGGTATGTCCGATCGCAAATCGAAGTGCGTGCACAAAGATGGTTGAAGTGCGAATAATCGAAAGCTCCGACGAGTCAGTGGGAAAAAGAATCGAGCTCATTGGGGTACGATAAACCAGCTACGACGAAAGCCCGCGGTTACGAGGGCCTCCGTAAAAACGGAAGAACACCCGACTCTCGAAAAATATTATAGGCAGTCCCTGTTGAGGCGGACAGATCTCGTAAAAGGAAGAAAAGAAAAAGTAATGCTAATTTATCGAGTGGAGGAGGGGGGTATAGAACTGAGGGTTTTTCACGTGGACCGTAGACGCGACGGAAGACCCGAAGGGAATGCCCCCGCGGGGCGTAAGAGTTCTGTGGTTATCGCTTCCCAGCGTATATGCAGTTATACGAAACTTTTGTCATTACAAGGGCGCGAGCTCGCTCGCGATAAAAACTTTACGTCGTAAATTATATCAGCCGTGTCATACAAGCGTCGACTTTTACGCACACTTTGCCGCTGCCATTCTCTTTCTTCATTAAATATGCGAGAATTTGCAGAGGTATAGGGAAAAAGAAGGAGGCTGTAGATGTGGCCGTTGATGGCCGTGGCAGTAGCGGTTTTTGCGCCTTTTGGTTGGTCCTGCGAATAGTCATTGACTGTTCTATGGAATCCCTTGTCTCTACCCTTCACCCACCAGCCGCGCCCCGCTTCCCTCTTTCTCTCACCCTTTCTCTCGGTCTCTGGTAAAGTTCGTCCACGTACTTTGCACATCCCCTGCCTCCGTAGGCAACCCTTTCTCTTCGCCGACAATACAAATGGCCAAAGTAAACTTCGCCATTACGTGCTCGTGGGTCGGCAGACTCTCTCTCTCTCTCTCTCTCTCTCTCCCTCTCCGTCTATTTCTCTCTTTCCCTCTCGCCAAGGAAAGCAAGCTTCGTATACCTGTAGATGGATGGAGGAAAGTTTGTGAATAACCACGAACCACCGTCGATCTCTCTTCGGGCCCCGTACTCGGTTCAGTGCCCCCACGGCTGCCATTTTGGCACGGTTACCGCGGCGACACGAGAGAAATGCCCTCGCAAAAGCCCTGCAGCACCCGAGACTTCGAGGGGTGGCTTTGAGCTCCGAACTCCTAGCGAAACTTGTACGGCCCAGCGACGAGTGATTGCCCTAGGCGAAAAAGCCTCGCGGGCTCTGCGTCGACAACCTTAAAAGAGACCACGGAAACAGCGGAACGTTAATTTATGAAAATCCGGGCGACTCTGCTTCATTATTATTTTGATAAGGAACTTGAACGCCAGTGAGAACGTTTCCTCATCCGCACGTCCGACTAGACGACAACTTTTGCCTCGTGAATTTCTTGACTTTTTTGTGGAAACCACACGGCAATCTACCTTCTGCAGGACCACGTATGAGACAAGATAAGCGAAAGAGAAACTTTAGATTACAGTTGAGACTGTATGTCGCACACAATGAGAACGGAATGTCAGAGTCAGTCGGATAGGAAGCCAAAGAGGGAGAGAAACTGAACTTCATGAACGTTTTGCTGCCGTCAAGACGAGACAAAGGGTTCACTGATTCATTTGATGTACGTGCCTCTGGACAGATCTCTTTCCCTCCCCTTTACCGTCATTCCCTATTCTCTCGTACGTATCCACTCTTGTATTATTTCTACGTGTACCTTTGCGCAGACACGCCCATGCACGACGATCCCAAATTCTTTTTCAACGTGTCTTGAAACAAAATTAACTTTTCCCTTTGAAAAATGATCATCCTGATTTCGATGATGAACAATTGAATAATCCTTCGCATTGAGGCGATAAATTCGTATCGATCCGTAAGGTATTTCCCAGAGATCTTAGCTTTTATAAAATTTATTATAGGAAGAGGAAGCTCACGCGAGGATGGTTCTCGAATTTCAATGTCCCCAAAAGTACCATTTCTCATGTGCCTACATATATTTGCAGCCCTCATCCGCAGTGCCTTGTTTTAATTAAAATGATTTAGAAGGGTCAATGGGATCATGATCGATCAAGGTAAAAGGATGAGATTAATTAAAAGGCTTCTGCGGATGAAGTGCGAGGGAGGTGAGTGCGAGCTCGTTTGTTGTCCAAAGGTATATCTATACGCGGACCAAATATACTTGAGGTGCGATACGGGCGCGACCTTCCATCCTCCGGCTCTGAGCCGACCCGAGAAAATGAAGAAACGAAGAAAATTGAAAAAAGAAAACAACGCGTTCTCCCGAGAACGAAGGCAAGATAAAAAGGAGGTCTCAGACGCGATGGAAAATCCCGAGGATCGTTGACAAAAACGGACGTTTTGTATTCAGAAACGGCATCCAACGTGCAAGAATGAGAGTGAAAGGCAATTTTCGTATCGAGTAAATTAAGTCTCGGGATGAAGAGTGCTATGAGAGTACGAGAAATATGGAATTGGACGAGTTTTCTGAAAATAATAAAAATAAATAAGAGAGAGAGAGAGAGAGCCCGATCCGGTGATGCATGGAAGTGTGTATTCGATGAAGCATCGAGAGCCAACACCCACGTAGCATACAAGCGCATCGTTATATCCGCCGACAATCTATTCCGATATAAAACACGTTCTGAGACATCAATATGGAAATCTAATAATTTAAAGTTCAATAGAGCCCTGTATACCCGAGTGATAGCTAAAAAAAAGAAGGGAAGAAAAAAAAATGGAAGTCAGTCCCAAGGTAACGTCACGAGAATAATACTCGCCACTTGCATCGACGTGTATATAACTTCCGATCGAACGAGAAATCCTCTCTGCAAATATATCGCCGCGAGAATGCACGAGGGGAAACGTGTTGAGAGTTTGCGAACTCAATAAGTAATTAAGTCAGATCACGGAAGTGAGTTGAAAGAGACAGAAAGAGAGAGAGAGAGAGAGAGAGAGAGAGAGAGAGAGAGAGAGGGAGAGAGAGGACGAGAATGAGAGAGAGAGGAAGAACAATCGAATGGCGTCTATTCTTCATCGAATATATATTCGCGTCTGCTACATACTCGCCCCATGTGTACACCCTAAGAACATATATATCCGTGTGGTCTTACGAAACGGAGTTTCCATTTTACGACTGGCCCCCGTGAGATGACGAACGGGAGTTACATTTTGAGGATACTACAGTCTCGTGCTCACCCCGCGCGCTCTACCCCGAGAGGCTCTCCGGAGAAATGAGGCGGCAAAATCTCAAACCGACGGAGGGTAGTTTATACCCTCGACGTTAAACCCTTTTCTTTCCTTTCACCCTGACTCATCTCTTTTTCAGCATTTCTCTCTCTTCCTCTCTCTCTCTCTCTCTCTCGATCTTTCCCTTATTCACACTGTCTACTTCTCAACCCCTCGAACTCCCTGGTCCTCCTTCAACCTTCGTTAACGGTAACGTCGATCCACCGTTCCACCACCCGATAAAGTTTATCGATTACATTTTTCGGTCCTCTCCGAAACTTTTTCGCAATCCTTCAATCCCGTCTAGGGTTTTCCCTCCTCCGTTTTCTCTGTCGAAGCCAAGCTCCAGCTTGTGAAAGTTGGAGTTCGTCGATGCTTCCATGTACTCAGGCATTACTAGTTGTACATTTACGCAGATTGCCATCAGCGTGAATTTCCAGCCTCTTTACAGCGGCTTAATGAATCATCAGGGTGTTAGGCACAAACGGGAGTTCGAAGTGGAAAAATGGATAATATTTCCAGGTTTAAAAAAATACTTTGAAAAGTAGCTTAAAAACGAGTTAGCTTTTCCTAACTCTTGGAAAATCAACCCCCTACTACCGCCCAGTCTCCGTCTCATCCCCCGTTCCGTTTAGCCTTTATCCCTCGAGTCTTCCACCTGGCAAAACGATTCCATGTAATTTGCGTAAAACAACCGAAGTACGAATAAAGCTCGTACGTGTGTACAGCCACGAAAGGTAGGTCGACGATACACGACTACGAGCATCGATGAATGAAACAGACATTGAAAAGCGGGGAATTATTTCAAGGGGGTCGACGGAGGGCGGGGAGGGGGGGGGGCGTAGCACGAACACGTATATATTCCAATATTTTGCTATACGAGCGATCTCGATAAACACAAATATCGCGGTGCAGCAACCCCCGGATTCACCCTTGACCCACAAATGCCGCACGGAAACCGTGGGAGCGACGGAGAGAGGGAGAGAAATCGAATTTTTTTCAGGTTTATCTCTCTCAACGTTCTTTTTTTTTATTCACAACGACACTCACGTGTTTCCCTCTCATTCGTTATCACCGCGGCTGTCTCACTCTTCACCTATCTTTCATTTTCTCGCTCTCTCTCCCTCTCCCTCTCGCTGCAGACTCGTCTCTGTCGATTTCACTCCCCTCCCTCGCCCTCTCGTCTCGCTCTCACACTTTTCCACCACCACCGCGCCACGTTTTCTCTTTCCCTCCGCGAAGCTTCACTCGTCGCCATTTTGCGGACTTCATCGATCCTGCGCCCACGCACCCTCCACGCTTTTCCCGCCATTTTTTTTCGTACCACCAAGCTTGGCAAGGATGTGCAGGACGAGAGGGGTGGGTGAAACGATAAAGAACGCCCGTGTGCTTTTTCTCTGTGTGCGTGCACGACCGAGGGAGGGGATGAAAAGTTCTGAAAGCTTGCACAGTGCTGCCATCGTTTCTAGGCTGCCACCCTCGCACCAGTATCTTCCCTGGTCAGAAGATTTTCATTCGCGAATTTCTCGTCATCGAGTCCCGTGAAAAACTTCTTTTTCGATCACGAACGATTCATAGGCTCTTGCCGTTCCCGCGAGCGCCCGATAACTGGCGTCTCCGTGAGACTCACGATCCGCGAGCCTACTTTGATCCGACAAGAACGCCGGTTCTACTCGTTTCATGAAATTTGCATAGAGCTAGCTCAGCTAGCTCGAAAGGACAGATAGATCGGAGGAGAGAGAGGAAAAAAGAGCTCCCATTATACAACCAGGTACAGCTTCCATTGTCGTGCCCCCAGCAGAGTTACAGCTTCGAAGCTCGCCCCTTCAAACCCCGTTCTCTTCGCGACCCCTCCGAGTCTTCTTTCCTACACGGGAGATGCAGTCTGGCTGCACAATTCTGCAAACCCCACCATGGACCCCCAGCAACCAGAATTATCGTGTCCGTTATGGAGTCTTGACCCTAAACGTGATGCCAAACATATATGCTCGCTTATTCCGCGGCCGTCGCAACGAATACCCGATATCCCGATTGACCCTTTGGCAATATCTCATAAACATCTGATCCGATTGAAAATCATTTCTGGCATTTGTACCATTTTCATTGTATCAGTACTTCATGACGTTTCACGATTAACCGCGAAGTATTTGTTTCAGTGAAAATTCAATTTTTTCATTTTTACCCCGATTCTTGTGCCTTTCAATTTTTTTTTTTCATAAAAAATATGCCAGATTTTGCGAAACGATATGGTATACTCGAAATAAAACTACGTAAATTTAATGAGTCATTTACGGTGTGTCATTCTTAAGTAAATCCAGTTATCTTTGAAGCAAACGCGTGATCTTCGTATGGGAAATAATGTTTCAACGAGTCATCTATACGCATCTCTGCATTTAGCTCCCTAATTGTTACCGAAGAGTATCCGCTAGAGTCTTTGGACTGCAAAAGAACACGAGGTGCGTAAAATCCCAAACAACCCATCACCAACTGTTCCGAGGGTGCTCTCAGGACAAACGCTGCGTGAGAAAAGGAATCCAATGGATTGTAATCTAGCTGGACCTGCAAAAGTTCGTTTTTAGCTGTATCGATCGAAGACGATCGGTTTCCCTCCGGGAATACCGCGAGCAGTCTCTCGTGAGAAGAATCTCCCGATGAATAAAGCGAGAATTTGATGATCTTCGTTGCAGAGGTATACACGATATAATTCGCAAAACAATGTTGAAGAGGGTACCGAAAGACCCTCGGACTGCAGAACAAACCAGTTCCTGCAAACTCTGCAACCCCCTCTCTCGAAGGTTGCTCCGAAAATCGACACGAAAGTGGGGGCACGCCGAAAAGTTGTTGGAAGACCAGTTTAGAGAGGGCACGATGTACGAGCCACGAAGGGGAGGTCATCCCTAGCAGGTTGTTCTCTCCAGGTCTGCCAAAGGTCTGGGGCGCCTGACCTCACCTATGACCCGGAACAGGTATCCGGCGCAATAACCCAAGAAGGACATCCAAAGGGCACCGGCAGAAGAACGTCCGTACATTCATTAGAGAACTGAAACTAAACGTCCAAACTTGAACCAGATTGTCAGACTCTTCGCCTATAAAATCGGCGGTCGAACAAACGCCAGTCACGCAGACCCTGCTCAATTCCACTTTGAACGGTACTCCATCGATGCCAAACGATCGGCCTGAATCCTTGGACGATCCGACTCCACCTGATAGCTGCGCGTATACGTAATCGCCCAACGACCACGTTGAATCCGGTTGGCCATACACGATGAGAAAGTGAGAGAGAGTTTGCGCGAGTGAGGAGCGATTTGCTAGTAGATACACTGGGTCGATAGGTCTATTAGGCAGTTGTGTATCACTAGCAGGTATCAATGTATCCCACCCCTTCCGCCTCAGATCCCTCAGCAACCGTCCATATGCACATCCCACATACGTACCTACCACATGAGATATCCGAGAGCTGGTATGTCACAATGAAGGGAATGTGTGGGGCCGGAGTGTATAGCGAGAGAAGCAGTGGCAGCGGAACCGTGGCGCTCGAAACACATGTCGATACGGCCGCATAATGGAAACATAACCGGAGACCGTATGTGCAGCACCGAGAGAGAGGCAGAGAGAGAGTATTTAGGCGTCATGGTGTCAGTGGTTAATTGCACATGATTGGTTATTGTCCGTCTGGCCGATCCATACACGTATACACGTCTCCAAAGTCTGCCCGAGGCACTTTCATTTTCAATAGGTGGAGGGGAGGATCCTATAAATGATACGACCTCCACCCGATCACTCTTCCTCCCTCTCCCTCGTTGGCTACCAACTTCTATCCAGAGCTTGCCTTTTATTTTCGCTCGTTCGCCGACTAAACAATTTCGCAGTATTCGTAATACAATTCATTATCACAAATCGAGGGCACAGGTCCAACGAATTGACGGTAGCGCAGCCGCAATCCAATCTGCGTGAATGAAAACACGTTTTCCCCGGCGTGCGTGTCCTCGATATACCCTTCCTACCCGCCGGGTCGATACCCGATCATCGCCGATCAGTTTTGACCCCGAGATACCGGGATCGGGATCGAGATGTCGCCGGAAGAGACCTGGAAAAAGTAATGGGAATCTCGGAGCTCGATATGCTCGATGGCCAATGTTAATACCATGATGCACCGGACAGAGAGCTTTGACCTTGATACTGAACCAATTAACCGCTCGTCGACCCCGATTTCGCGTGTGGGGCCAGTGCGATACACGGACACACGACTAGCGTGTGCATCGTACATACCTTGTGTCCATGCACACCCCATATACGTAAATATATTCGTCGACAACGGCCCGAGCGAGGGCCAACACAACCCAATGAACACATTGCACACTGTTCCCAATAGGAATTCAGTCACCGGGATAACGTTCGATGGGAAACTTGACCTCGAATATCTGACCGGTCGTACACTGCTATACTTAATATCATCAAGTATATAAAATGTCTAATTACCCTATGATTCTTCGTTACCTACGTTTTTTTGATAATTCGCGTTAGTCGGGAATGGATTTGTCGCTATACAAGGTGTCCCACGTAAGGTTGATGCAAGCATGTATGGTTCCCGGATCAACCTCTTAACTGTTATTAATTTTGAAAGGCAGGCAATCAGGCGCGCCCCTTCAGCGGGCTTAGCCTCGAAATCATTATTATGTTTAGACGTTTAGTGTCATATCGCAAGTCCATGTTGATGTATTTTTATACCTTGAAGACAATGCCACAATTTAATTCGCATTGAAATGTCCATTTCTAGGGAAAAATGTCGAAAAAATATTCTAGAAAGATTTTTCACTTTCTCCCAGTCTTATTTTGCACTTTCGGCAAAAAACTCGGGCATATTCGTAATCAGCGGACAATTTCCGATTAAATATACCCTTTTAAGAGTTTAAAAACGGAAAAAAATATTTTTCGACTTTCCCGGCCACTTTTCCGGAATCCCAGAAATCAGGATATTTCAAAAGATCGTAGAGTAGGCTTCTTTTATGCGACGGAGATTTATTTGGTGTGTTTGGAAGAGGCTTTTGCCTGACTTGAATAATGGCGTTGGAATCATATCGATACCTCTTATAGTTTCCCCGGAAAGTCCGCTTGAAAAATGGCAAAAAAAGAGGCAAAGGGGTATGTATGGAAAAATTGGCAAAAATCGATGGTTCAACTTTGAAATTCTGCCAAAAATCGAAGAATCATCGGATTTCAAAAATAAAAAAAGCATTTTGAAGAGAAAATCATAACGAAGAGATTGAGCTCAGAGTAGAGTGCCAAATCCTAAAGGAAAAAAAGTTATCGATGATTGAGTAAAAAAACTTTTTTTGACCTAAAATCCAGAAAAATTTTGGATTTTTAATGTTTTTTTAAATGGTCTATTTTCATGTCATTTGATCCCCTGAGCATGAATCTATTAATAATTTTCCCCAAAACCCAACATTTTCATGAAAAAATCGTGAAAATCGTGTTTTTAGAAGTGTACGATTTTTTCATAAAAATTTTGGGTTGTGGGGAAAATTGATGGTAGATTCGTGCTCAGGGGATCAAATTACATCAAAATACACCATTTGAAAAAATATTAAAAATCCAAAATTTTTCTGGATTTTCGGGCAAAAAAAGTTTTTTCACTCAATCATCGATAACTTTTTTTCCTTTAGGATTTGGCACTCCACTCTGTGCTCAATCTCTTCGTTATGA
>JAPYZJ010002681.1:0-25756 GCA_030522765.1 Ophioninae sp. B BG-2022a | reverse complement strand
TGTAAGTATGTATGTAAGAATGGGGGGTAGCGGGTGAATCTCTAAGACGATTGATATAAGCATGTTAGGGTCCCAGATCTACCCCTGAATTGTTATTAATTTTTTACGGCAGCCAATCAGACGCGCCCGGAGGCGAGCCTACGTCGGTGGGTGACACGTAGGCTCACGATTTTCACGATTTTTTCGAAGAAATTTTGGGTTTTGGGAGGAATGAATGGTAGACTCTGTGCTCAATCTCTTCGTTATGATTTTCTCTTCAAAATGCTTTTTTAATTATTGAAATCCGATGATTTTTCGATTTTTGGCAGAATTTCAAAGTTGCACCATCGATTTTTGCCAATTTTTCCATACATACCCCTTTGCCTCTTTTTTTGCCATTTTTCGTGGGGACATTCCGGGGAAACTATAAGAGATATCGATACGAATCCAACGCCATTATTTTAGTCAGGGAAAAACCTTTCCCAAACTCACCTTATAAATCTCCATAGCCTAAAAGAAGCTTACCCTACGACCTTTTGAAATTTCGTGATTTTTGAGATTTCGGAAAAGTGGCCGGGAAAGTCGAAACAAATTTTTTTCCGTTTTTAAACTCTTAAAAGTGTCTATGTAATCGGAAATTTTCTGCTGATTACGAATATGCCAGAAATTTTGCCGAAAGTGCAAAATTTAACTGGGAAAATGCGAAAAACCTTTCTAGAATATTTTTTCCTGGATCGTAAATTCGCTCCGTCATCTTTTCTGCGTAACTATAAAAATGTCAGACCCCAGTGCATGATTGGGCATATTATTATTATTTTTTGTCATTCCCCCCTACCCCTAATTTTTTCTTTTTCTTTTGAATTTTGGTTAAAAATGTTAATTGTCGTGAAATTGTTGTCCCGCATAAGCGGAACGGTAAATTTCAACGGATATTATATTTCCCCCTCCCCGCCCCCCTCCTACTTCCCTCTCGGACGATCTCTCACACTTTCTCCGTCTTTTTGTTCTTCTCGGTTCCTCCGTGATCGAAGTTATATTGCGAGGTAAGGCGAGATGCGTGAGACGTCGCGACCTTAATCGCAACGGGTGAGAATCGGACGCCCCTTAATTATCTCTCATTGTCCACCCGCGGAAAAACGCCGCGCAGAGAATACGAACCCCGCGCAGATGTCACAAAACCACAATGCACGGGTTTTCTGCCTGATCATTGTGATCCGCCGGCTTGGGGTGTTACGGGGATCCGCGGAATTCACGGTTAAATTTTTTATAATAATTATTATTGTTGTTAAAAAATACGATTATTTATTTATTTGCTCACTTGTTTATTTGTTCACTTTTTCAGTGTTGAAATTGATAAATTTATTAATTTTTTATATGCTTGTATAATTATTTGTTTATTTATTCATTCCATTTTTTGTTCATTAATAAATTCACCTATTTATTTGTGCATTTATTCATTCATTCGTTCGTCCATTAATTCATTAATTAATTTAATGATCTATTTATTTATTCAGGTATTCATTTTTTTTCATTTTTTTGTGTACATACTTAATTATTCATTAATTTATTTTTTCACATATTCATTCATTCATTCATATACGATTAAACATGTTTTAACTTGAGTGAAAAAAAATCCGAAAAAATCCTGAAAAACAATGAAAAAATACAAAAATACAAGAAAAGTGGGGGAAAACGTTTTGCGGCGGCGACAAGCCTCGTGGTTCTCGTCTCTTCGTAAAACCCGGAAGTCACGTGAAACCGGCGCGCCACCTGCGTAGTACCCACACAGAACGGCCACCGGAACGAATTTCCATTTTCCGCGGGGAATTCGCGCGAGATACCGCGTTACTGTCGCGAACACTGTTGCAGCGAGTGATGTTTTATGGCCGTCCATCAAAAACGTGTCTTCATTCCTATTATTATTATCATTATTATCATTATTAATATTATTAATGTTCGTTTTTATCCAAATTTCCCATTTTTTGAATACCATTTTTTATATTTTTTTTCACGGTAAATAACCAATTGAATTATCAATTTTTTAAAAATATAATTAAATAATGTGTATTATTACATATTAAATTATTATTGTTAAAAATCGATGTTTATTAATATCCTGTATTTTAATATATTTTCAGGAAGAAAATTATAGTAATTATAATAAATTATTTTTTATATAAATATATAAATATATTTATCGAAATCAATATTTATGAATATATTAATATATATGTAGATATACATATTAATATATCTATCTATACATTCCTCACACATTCTCTCGTTCATTAATCATTGACAAATAAAATTAGATTTCACCATCAGTCCCCTACCGTATTTCACCCAATTATTTTAATTCTTGTTTTTTTTTCTTTTTCAATTTATTTTTTTGTTCACTCGTTCGTAAGCGATAATGAAACGTGCGAGCATCCTTGCAGATCGTAAATTACAATCTGCACTAGTCCTCCAACATCTGGGGTCCTCCGATTATATTCTCTTCCCCTCTTGCCCCTCCAATCCCTGTGGCAATTATTGTGCGCGTACGCGAAGAATCTCTTGTAGAAATCCAGAAGCAACGAACTCCCAAGATGGATGCTGTAGACCAAATGCATTTTGTCGGGACTGATTTTTCCTTTATCTCCCTCTTTTTCCCCTCCCCCCCTTGCGCTCTTTATCAATGTGTTTTTCTCTTTTTCTTTCACTCTCTTTCTCTCTCTCTCTCTCTTTTTCTCTCTCTCTCTTTCTAACCTTCTGGAGTGGTTGGGAAGCTCGAGAGTCCTTTGTAAAGATTCCTGGACTGCAATCGTTTGCTATACGTGTAACGAGATACTTGAGATGCGCACGCAGGTAGTGGAGCACCACGTGAGAAAATCAGATACAAAGCAGACTTGACATGACTCGAATACAAGAATTTTTTTATTTTTATTTTTTTGCATTTTTTTCTGTTTTTTAGTGTTTTTGTTTGTTTTTTATTTTTCTTTATTTCTTTCTCTTTCTCTCTCCCTCTCTTAATTGATATTAAACTTATCAATCAATCTCTGAGGTTTTCTCATTTTTAATATTGATTTTCGAAAAATAATATTCACATTTAAAAAAACTGGAAACTGACGAATTAGAAAAAAATATATTTGAAAAGTAAAATGTGAATTTAAATTCAATTAAATGTATCAGCCTGTATTAATTAAATGTATTAACTAATTTTACTTTTATATAAAAAAGCTTATAATCTCATTTATTATATTCAAAAATGAATATAATAAAAAAGTTTATCATTATATTAAAAAAATATATACATGTATAACACAAGCAAACCCAAACAAATCCAAACAAGCCTGAGTGCTTGCATTCAATTTTCCATGAAAAAAAAAATTTTTTTTCTCTCCCCCCTCTTCACTATAAATTTCCTGATAAACGAGAAAAATCGTCACGATTTTTTTCTTCCTCTTCCTCCACAGCCCTATTCGTAAATATTTTTTTTTTCAAACCAATTTTTTTTTCAATGCAATTTTTTTTTTCAACGCAATTTTTTTTTCTTTTCCCCGCAATTAGAGAAGAGGGATGCCACAGTTTCTTATCCGTTGCATGACGCGTACAACCTAGCGTGATCGAATTCAATTACTCAACCATTAAAATCATGCTCGCGAATATTTATATACGCGGCCACGTACACCATGATAATCGAGCTCTCGTATGTGAATAAAGTAATGCAACGATTTATTACATTTTTCCTGTCATTTGCTCTCATCCCTCTTCCCCCTCCCCCCCCTCTCCCCTCTCGTTGCTTACACGACAGTAGAAACATTTTTTTTTTGTCGAGACTGCGGCGGAGTAAGCGTAAAGCACACGCCCGTAATTAACCGTGATTGAGTGTTGCCCCAGGCCGAAACGTACATTTACCAGAAGGACGGTTACAAACATTGCTGCTGAGAAAAAAAAATGGGAGGAAGGAAAGAATTTTTTCATTATATTTGTGGGTGTTTATTTGTACAAAAAAAGAGAGGATTTAGGGGAGAGGGAGAGGAGGGGGAGAGGAATTGGAGAGGACATATATATATATTGATTGATTAATTTATCCATAATTAACTTTGTTCAAATTTGGAACAATAGAAATTGAATAATATTTTCGGAATATTTGATTTGTTGTATAATTGGAAAAAAACATGGTTTTTTAATGAACGTAGATATAATGTGGGGATTAATGGAAATTGTGAGGAAACAATAAAAATAATCTGAAAATTATTGAGTGGAAAATTAAAAAAAGGATATAAATAAAATTAATTGACGATAAAAATTAATGCCATTCTCGTTATTTTGTCATGAAGAACGTAAAGATGAAAACAGAATATAATATTATAATAAATATTGTAAAATTAATCAAACGAATAAAACTAATAATAATTCAAGTACAATAATAATAATAAAACAAGTTGAAAAACATTAAAAATATAACCATTAAATTCAATCATTAAAAAAAAACATAAAAAAATAACAAATAAAAGAAACATCAAAAATAACCTAAAAATCATCGAATATGAAATAGAAAAAGCTTATGAAATAAACAAATTAGGCCTAAAAATGAATAACGATGCAAAATAAATACAAACAATATGGGAACCCAAACAATCAAATGAAAGTAACCAAAAGACCTCGGATGGAAAATAGAACCGACGAATGAATGAAATAACTGAAAAATGGAGAGAAATCTACGTACGTGCTTTTTCTTCCGTCACACGTATAAACTCGAATAAAGATAAACACAGAAATATACTTATCTACAAAAGTCCAGCATCTTCGAGCATGGTCTTTCGCGTCTCAACACTGACACACATTTGACACACGGAAAGCCAAAGGGAGACGCGAAATCCCGGTGGTGTTCATTACCGGTCATGCGCCATCACCACCATCGCGGATATAGAGGCGCTTAACTGTTTTGTGTCCCGTCCGTGTGCTGATGGATAGCGCGTTCGCACGTTATTACCGGACGGACTTACTACTCGCTGGGCTCACTTTTATGGCTCTAGATTGGTACACGGCTTTCTTACTCCCGTAACACACAGATAAACGTACACGCGAAAAGCCCGCATGCGCATTGGCGTAGCCAGCATTTTTAATATTTAAAATTTTGTACCAAGACTCCCCTCCACTTTTGAGGAAGGGTGGGGGAAAAGCTTGAATAAAGTAGGAGGGGAGTGGACGAAAAAAAATACTTTTTTTTTACTATTTTTTTTATATTTACGTCATATTTGGACGAACAAAATAGTTTGTCTTATAAAAAGTTCCTTTTTCAAATTGGCTGGATAGAAAATTCTAATCGATTTTCAATTTACTTTTTTGAAATTATTCTTAATCTATCTTGAGTAAATTTTTAACTTTACTTGTTTGGGTTATAAAATTTAAAAAGTACGGAGAAAAAAATAGTTCGAATTTTATAACAAGTTCTTTTGTTTATAATGAAATTTTTGATTTTTTTGAAATAAAATTCGATTCCATTTTAGAATTTTTCGTTTTTTTTTGTTTTATTTAAAATTTAACCTTGTTTCAATACAATTATTATTTAACTTAATTATTTGAAAAGACATTAGAAAATTCGAATCCCTTTTTGAAGTTCCTTTTTTTTTTATTAAAAAAAATGTTAGAGAATACGAAAGGTCCAAAGAAAAAATTGTTTGAGTTTTATTAAAGATTTGTATTTGCTGGCTAGAAAAAAATACATTTTTTAAAAATCCGAAAAATCCAAACTCTATTTTTTAATTTTCATTTTTCAAAATTATTCCTCATCTACCTTGAGGACATTTTTAACTTTCCTTGAATGAAATTCAATTTGATTATTCGAATGGACATTTTTATTATTTTGCTTTTTTTGGGAGGAGGAGGGGGGGGGGGAATCTCCCCCTTATCTACTCCAATGAGTATATGTGTGTGTCAGAACTTCCCATTCTCTTTTTTCTCGTTCTTCTTGCGTTATTACGTACGTGCGAGAATCGAAGAGCCAATGTTGCCCCGGACTATCTAACGTGTCTGAGCATTACGCACCTTTTCTCCTTCCTCGTATACGCGAGGATGTGCGTGGTTAAAAAAAATATATGTATACGTATATAAGTATAGAAAATGATTCGCGGCGGTGTGTTTGAGAGTTGGCTGTTCGGAAAGGCCTCTTAATAGTGTGTTTACCGATAATGACCACCGCGGGAAAGCACCGACGGTGGCATATAAGTTCAATAATTTATGAGCCCCTGCTCGCTCTCGCTATTACGGGCTTTCAACCCCATATATATGTATATAAGGCTCAAACCCAAACAAATTTTTCGTTCGAATGAAATCAAGGTAATTATGCAGAAGTCCAACTCAATTTTGGCAGAAGATTTCAATTATCAAACCCAAACAAACCCAAACAACCTCAATTGTTTTCATAACTTATGAGGATTGTAAAAGAAAAACAAAAATTTGGAAACTCAATCAATCATTTTTAAACAAAAATAAAATTAAAGTTAAAAAAATTATTTAAAAAATAAATATAAAAAATATAAATAACTTTTGTTTCGTTAAAAAAATCGTTTGAACAAATGAAAAGTAACAAAATAAAAATGAAGAAATCGGATTTAAAAAAAAACAAAATCAATGTCACAAACTCAAATATTTTTTTAAAAATAAGATAAAAAAGAAAACTTTTTTTCGATAAAAAAAATTATTCAAACAAAGTAAAAGCAAAAAAATTAATAAAGAAAAAATCAGATTTTGAAAAAATACAAAATTAACGTCACAAACCCGAACAATCTCTATTAAAAAATAAAATAAAAAATCAATCTTTTGTTTTATTCAAAAAATTGTTTAAACCAAGTTAACGTTACGAAATAAAAATGAAGAAACCGGATTTAAAAAAATACAAAATCAAAGTCACAAACCCACTCTTTCTAAAAAAATAAAACTTTTATATCGTTGAAAAAAAATTGTTTAAACAAAGTGAAAGCAAAAAAATAAAAAGGAAGAAACCGGAAGTAGGTTCGGTGGACATTTGTCTCTGGTGGAGATCGAAAGAGAAAAAAAAAAGGCAGTAGGTTGCAAGTCGACGGAGAGGAGTCGTGCACGCGTGCACGTCGTGCCGCAAAATAGGGGCGAGAAGGTGTACGCCGAGAGGCAGCTGGTGCCACCCCCGGATGTGTCCTCCGCGTGTTTCGGTCCGTTCAGCCGGCCACGGTGACGATAATTATTTATCTCGGCGCTAATTAACTCGGTTCCGTCGCGTCCCGTGCGCGCGAGCCTCTTTTTATCCTTCATCTGCCCCCCCCCCCTCTCCCTCTTAGCGTCCCTCCTCGCGCCTCCACGAGTACTCCAGAGCGAGGGCCGTCTCCTTCGACGATCATGAATTCGGAATTTCCTTTTTCGAATCGAAGTCCGGAATTCAATTTATTATTCCATTCCGGTCAATATTGTTAAATAGTGACCTTAAAAAGTAAAAATATTTCTCAAGGGCAATGTTATTAAATATTAACCTTAAAAAGGAAAAATATTTTTCAAGGGCAATGTTATTAAATATTAACCTTAAAAAGGAAAAATATTTTTCAAGGGCAATGTTGTTAAATATTGACCTTAAAAAGTAAAAATATTTCTCTAGGGAAATGTTATTAAATATTAACCTTAAAAGTAAAAATATTTGTCAAGGGCAATGTTGCGAATATTGACCTTAAAAAATAAACTTTACTTTCAAGTTTACTGTTATCAAAGAATCACTGTAAAACCAAAATAAAATATCAAAAACCGTAAAAGTATTAAATAAAAAATGAATTTAATTTTCAAAGTGAGTTTTATTAAATATTGACCTAGAAAAGAATTTTCGTTTTCAAGATCAATGTTATTAAATATTGACTTAAAAAAGAAATATAATTTCGATAATCAATGTTATTAAATAGTAACCTTTGAAATAAACTTACTTTTCAAGGTCGATATTTTTTCACTAATCATTAAATATAAAACGATAAATATATATATTTTTAAATAAATAAATAAATAAATAAATCTGAAGAAAAAATGGTTCGATAAATATTTACTAAAACCGCTATATATATCTAAATATACATTTTTAAATATAACTGAATTTTATTAAAATAAGTAAATTAAAAAAATGAAATTTTTCGAAATAATGATTTTAATAAAATTTGAATGAATTAATTCGACACCCACGTAGGGAATTCCGTCGGCGTCGATTGTCCTCCATTCGTGAGATTCACGGTGGATTAGAACGCGTTCACACGTTCTCTTTATTTCGTCACAGGCCGTGACTCGCTCAGCACGTAAAATAACTGCCGCGAGTTGTACACATCGGCCGTTAACAAAAGGATGAAACCCTCATCACTCGGCTCGAATCCTGGGACTCTCGTTTCATTTATTTTTCGAGACTCGACTGGTCGATATGTTTGGATACGTCACGAGTACGATCTCTGTGGCTGTTTATACTTCGAGCTCTATAGATAGACACGTGGTTCTAACTATAGGTAGCCAACTCAGGTGTACCTTGAAAAACGTTTTTTTCTTCTTTAGTTTCTTCCCGAAGGCCCACTCGAGGAACCAAGTGTCCGATATCCTCAATGTAATCTCTCTTTTTTTGGTTTTTTTGTTATTTTTGTTTGGGTTTGTTTGAGCATTTTTTGGCTTTTTTGTTTTTTGGTTATTTTTTTTATTTTTGTTTGGGTTTGTTTGAGCATTTTTTGGGTTATTTTTGTTATTTTTGTTTGGGTTTGTTTCAACATTTTTTTGTTGTTTTTTGATTATTTTTGTTATTTTTGTTATGGAGCATGTTATTGAACTTCTTATCTTACTTTATATTGTATAAAAAACGTACTTTCATCTTATTAATTGATTTATTTTTTCATTTTATTTTCATTCTAGTTATCACATAGTATTATTATGTATCATTAATTTTTTGACCATTATTATTATTGTATGAAACTTTTTTCTTGTATTATTTTATTCCTATTTTGTTATGTTACTGTATTATTCACATTTTTTTCCGAAATTGTTTTGGGGCATAATAAATTGATCATTTTAGTTAATAAATGTATAAATAAATTAATAATGATAATAACATAATAAATTATATTAATAAATCGTATATATATATTTTTTTTTAAATAAATTTTTCGATTGCTTTTTTTCGAGATTTAATGATAGTGTAATCAGAAGATTAGAAGGTGATAAGAAAGGGCATTATTGAGATGGAGCTCAGTGTTGAAACTCGAGGATAAAAAATGTCGCAATTATTTATATTTTTTTATATAAATAATTGCTGGAGCTGGATTTTCATTTTTTTTTCTTCGAGTTGTACCGAACGCATAAGCTTGAAGAAATATATTTACAACGGGTCGAATACTCGGCTGACGCGGCACTCAAATGAAATAATCGTTATTGCGATACAAGCAAAAGTGTCGCGAGCTCGCAAAAAGTTTAACACACTTTCGCGAATAAATATTTTCGTTCCGCCTCGTATACAGAGAGGAGAGAGGAATGCCGCAGCGATCCGTACCGTAGGGACGATAACGCGGGCCTCACCGTTTCACCGTTTTGCTACACTCTCGTAAATTTGTCACTTTTTCTGACCCATCGCCTCCTCTTACTCGCACGCGACTCTACCATACACTTTTCACGAAAAATTCCCTAGCAATTTTAATTTTGAACATTTTCGGGATTGGAAATTTCGAAATATTGAAATTTCACACCATTTTTTTGGGTTTACAAAATCATTTGGAGAAAGTAAAAAAGTTATGAAAATTAGAAATCATATGGGTTCTTTTTATAGATTTTTTTTTTGCATTTCAAATTCTAGAAATTATATGGATGTTTTAAATACATTTTTTTTCGAATTTTGCATTCTAGATATCGTATAGATTTTTTCTTACAATTTTTGGAATTTCTAGAAATTTTTTCTAGAATTTCAAATTCTATAAATAATTTTTAAAGTTAAAAATTATAAAAATTATATGTTAACAATTACAAAAATTACGTAATCAAGAAAAAAAAATTATCAAAATCGAAAACTGGTGGCATAAAAATAAAAATTAGTATAAGAGAAATCTTGAAACACAATTTTTAATTTTTAATAAAAAGTGTTTCAGAAAAAAGAATTTTTGTTTTTTGCTATTTTACCTTCTTGATCGAATAACCGCGAGATTTTACCAAACTTTTGGCCCGTATTGTACCCAAATCTCACATACGTGAGTAATTTAAAAAAATATGTTTAATTTTTTTTCGCTGGACGAAACACACCCAGCTCGACCATTTCTCGTCGCGGACAGACTCTCAAGATTCTCGCAAATTATCTCCATTCAATTTGTATGTTGGTTTCTTATCGGCGTCGGGCAACGCTCGCTACCGCCTCGCTTTGTCCGTAGCCGTGCACGTGTCTTGAAAACCCCGCGATATCAAAAATAAAAGTAAAGACCGATGTTGAAAAAAAAAACGAAAAAAAAGGACTGAGAGACAAAAAATAAAAAAAATAAGAAAAGGAGGGGGGAGAAACACAGAGACAGACAGTAAAAAAAAGTAAGAGAGAGAGAGAGAGAGTACAATAAAGAGAGCGATGAAAAAAAAATCGAAAGGTGAGAAAAGTGAAGACAGAAAGGGCCATCGAGGGGGGGGACCGGTAACACCGCTTTTCGGGCTTCCTCCACTTCGGTTACGTGATAGTGCAATAAATAATCAGTAACGTCTCAATGTGTCGCAGTAAGAACTGTATGAACGAGAGAAAGAAAAAAAAAATTCAGTTCTGCGTGCACCTCTCCGAGCGAAAAAAAGTGCGCTATCTTATCGAGGATTCTACCCTCGCTTTTTCAATTTCTCCAGAATAATAATCGATATATTCATAGAGTTATTACAATTATTATTATTTTTATTAATAAATAATATTATGTAATAAATATAATTATTGAATAATAATAATAATCGTTATTTCTTCAAATTCAATTATATATTATTATTTTTATAAATAATACCAATAATATAATTATAACGCGTAGATGATCCAATATGGAATATAATTGGAGTAAAATATGCCCATTATTAAATCATAATATTTTTTTATCGAATTTTTAAATAAAAATAAATATTATTTCTATATTTAAAAAAATATATATATAGAATATATTATTAAATATAAATAATACGAATTTCGACGATTAGATAATAAAATAATGCGTATTTCGTAATAATAATAATTCATAATTAAAATAAAATCGATGATCTAGCAATCAAATAAATTTCTAATTAAAAAATTCTTCTGTTTTTTCGTGGTTTAATTTTTTTCTTTTTTTCATTTGTACGAAGCCACACGCAATAATGATAATTTCCAATTCTTCTCGGTCCACCCACGCGGGCATATATCGCTCGTGACTTTCTGATATGAAAAAAATGAAATAAAAAAAGATGAGGAAGGGGAGGGGGGAATTTTTTTCTTACGACTGCCTGGTACTTTATTCTCGATCTCTCTCTCACACACGCGGTCATTAACGGGCCGTTGTAGGTACACTGAAAAGCCACCGTGATCGAACAAGAAAGAGGCAAATATAATACACCTGGTACTGAAGAGATGAGAGGAAGAGAGAGAGAAAAAAGTGTAAAGCGTGACGAAAAGCGGGACGACCAACGAGAGCCCTCCCGCCAAGCCGAAACGGGCCTCCCTTCGCCCTCCTTCCCGATCTCACAAATCCACTGGATTTCTAGTATATGTTCACGAAATTATTTATCTGATGTTGGCAAGTGTATATGTGTGCTCGTGTAATCAGGCGAAGCGGAGAAACTTGTCACGAATGGCTTTCTTTCTCCTCCCCCTTCAACCCAATCTTCATTTTTTTCGTCCATCTGCACGTATATATAGTTATTGAAAAGTGAGATTTTTGAAAATTTGGAAATCTGTAGAAATCTGAAAATTAAAAAAACTTTTATATTGTATATTTTTATCTGATTAATTTATTTTTCGAGTTATTAGTTCTTAAATCTATTTATTTGTTGGAAATCTTCCTCGTTTTTATTTACTAATTTATTAAGTATTCGTTTTTCAAATTTTTATTATATGTTAATTGAAAAATTATTCCATTTGTATTTATTGATTTTTTGAATATTTATATTATTTCATTTTATTAATGTTCTCTGTATATAGAGAAAAATTATTGCATTTTTATTTATTGATTTTTCGAACATTTATTGTTTTTTAATTTTATTTTTATAAATGGAAGACAAATTATAAAACAATGATAACTCAAAAAAGAAGGGAAAACACTCTGTTGGTAACGATGGTAAACCATTGCAATTTTATTCCGCACGCAGGCTACAAATTTTTTTTACGAACAATCATAGGATTAAAAGACGAAGCCTAAAAAAATAAAGTTCATAAATATCGACAAAATCACAGGTAGCGGGTTCAATGATGAGACGGTGTTTTTGGAGTTAATGGAGCTGACATGCAGGGGGTGACGGTCAATTGAAAAAAAAATATATATATATAAAATAAAATGTACGTAAAAAAGGGGGCGCAAACAAAATATAAAACCGGAAGGGTAAAGCGAAGGGGGTTTCGTTCCCCCGAAGAAGAGATGGATCAAATGGTGGAAAATATCGAAAAGATTTTGTAAAACGTTGGAAATATTTGCAAAATATACAGGATATTTTTCAATCTCTTCAGAGAAAGATTTTCGACTCGGAAAAATTGAGAAATTTCTTATATTTTAAAAAAATCGGAATAAACTCAAATTTTGAAAAAAAAAAGCAGTTATTTGTCTGATTTTTTTTCGCAACGTTCTCCAGGCGTTCTTGGGTGTTTTCGGGGGTCTCTGGATGTTTGCTGGTGTCTCTGGGGAAACCCGTAAGTTCCTGGGGTTTCCTGAGTGTTCTCGGGAGTTCCGGAGCTTCTCGGGGGTCACTGGGGATTCCTGGGCATTCCCGGAGGTCCCTGGGGGAACCCTGGGTTTCCTGGGGATCCCAGGTCGTCACTGGCGATTCTCGGGGGTCACTGGGGATGCCTGGGGGTCACTGGGGATCACTGGGGATCACTGGGGGGTTGACCAGTGATCACTCATGATCCTGACGTCGTTCGGGGCGATCGTCGCGATCGCTGCTACCGGAAGTCCGGCTTCGGCTTCGGCTTCGACTGCCGACGCTTCCTCTTCGTCCACCCCCTCCCTCTCCGCGGCTAAGGCTGCGCCGTCTCCGGTCGTCATTTTCGTATCCGTATCCGGCACTTCCGTTATCTTCGCGGCGCCGAAGATTGGTATCGACGGGTTCTTTGGCGAGGATGTTGATGTCTTCGTTGGAGGGTCGTCGGCGGCTGGCGCAAGACTTTTCTCGTTTCGAGCTTCGTCGGCGCCGACCGGAGCGTCGTTTTCCACTGCTTCGGCGTCCCCTGCGCCGTTTGCCGCCGCCCCCTCCGCAACCGGCTGCACTTTTTCGACTCTTGCCGCGGCGGCGTGATCGCCGACCGCCCCCAGGTCCGCAACCGCCTGCCGCCGAACGACCTTTTCGACTTCGACGCCGCTTCCGGCCTCCACCGCCCCCGCCGCCGCCCCGGCGACGGCGCCCTCGCGGTTTGCATGCCCCCCCTCCGCCCCCCCTCCGCGCCGAAGTCTTGGCGCGACGCCGCCGTCGCTTCATACCGCCACCTTTGCACCCGCAACCGCCACGCTCCATTGGACCCCCCTTTTCCATGCCTGGGGGATTCAGCATTTCCGGATCGGTGTTCAGACTGTAATGACCGTGGACCTCTTTCAGAATCCCGTATTCCAAACCCCGCCGGAGCGCCGTACATAACTGGGGTAGAGGGACAAGGTGGAAGAGGAAATTAGTTTTTGCTTGTAGGATGGTTTTTTTGCGTCATTTTTGAAAATTTTTTTGGAGGATTGGAATTTACTCGAATTTGGTTCAGTTTAAAGAGACGAGAAAGAAATTGAAAATTAAAAATTTATTTAAGAGTTTCAAGACATCGTTTCTGGGAAGTCATTGATTTGACTTTTTTCTCTTAACCAAAAGCGTTTTTTTTGGAAATTGGAACAAATTTAATACGATATTATTATTATTATTATTAATTCAATACAGAGAATTACTAAAACGACATGTCAAACGTATTTATTATTTAGTATAATGCAGTTTTCTTTTCCTTTACTTTTGAGACAATTTTTGAAAATTTTGAATGAATGAATTTTTTCAAAATCGGGTTAATTTGAATGGAATGTTTTTTTTTAAATTGCATAAATTTAAAAAAATTGGGTTAATTGAAATGAAAAATTATTTTCTTTTTAATTGAATAGACTTTTCCAAAATTGGGCTAGTTTTTTATTCAACGTGAAATCTTCAATTACCTCATTTTTAAATTCACTTTAACTGCACTTACTTTTCGTTGTACGCTCGCACTATGAGAGTTATTCGGACCCACGTTGTACTCGGATGAGATGTAATTCAAAATTTCCCTCGGCGTCGAGCCCTGGATCTCGCGCAGATTTCTTATGGCCGATACCACGAGGGCGGTCATTTTCGGTTGATTTTTCACCATTTTTTCAGCAGTTTATCAGCGTATCGTGTTTTTGGAAAAATTTGGGTTGACGTCGCGGCGATCAATGACAGGAGGCGTTAGGAGGTGATTGGAAATGTTTCGTCGTTTGCTTCATGGGCACAATCTTGACGAGGACGAAGCAAAAAAAAACCAAAACGCAAAAAAACAAAAATTTCGAAAAACCTTTACTTTTCGAAAAAAGAATTTTAAAAGGAGAAAATTTCGAACTCCTAGGAATTTTTACGTACAAAAATTTGTAAAAAAAATAAAAATAAAAATACGCAAAAAATTCACGTTTTCGGGAGGAATGGTCGAAATATTGATCCAATTTTTCTTTCGTCCGTTTCTTCAATTTTTTTGGATTTTCTTCTTTTATTTTTCACGTGCATGAAGAAACTCGGCTTGGCAGCCCTTCAAGGGCAGAAAAAAGGAGCCCTCTTCTTTTTTCTTTCTCTTTCCCTCTTCAACGTAATGGTTCTCTCATCCTGTCGCCTCTAGTCGTCTTTGCAACTCCTGCCAATTTTCCTTTCTCCTTGTTTGGTCTTGATTTTTTTCCCTCGCGTTTTACCACGGATTTAAAATTTTTTTTTTAATTTTCGAAAAAAAAGATTTCCTCTCACTTTTTGAAAAAAAAAAAAAAATCTTCGGAGATCGGCCGAATACGAAAAATTATGCGGAAGGGAGGAAAAGAAAAGTGGAAGGTAAAGGGGGATGCGTGCCGATGGCGATCCTCGGATAACTGAGGTTGAGACCCTCCGCCCTCCTCGTTTACGATCGTCAATTTATCGTCGTCAGGATCAACCGGGTTGCTCGGCGATATAACAACTGATCTTTTTTTTTCCCTCGCGAGATGTCATATTTTCAATGAAAAATTTCGCTGTTCCATTTTTTTCGGCTCCTTCTCTCACTCCCTCCTGCCCCTGCCATTTGTTCTCTTTCCCTCTGATTCTCTCGTTCTATGAACGTTTGAATTTTTATTTTTTCAATTTTTCAGTTTCTTAATATTTTTTCATTTTTTTCTGTCTTTTTCCTTGTAACTGTTTTTTTCATATTATTTTTAATTAAATTTTCGTTTCTTCTCTTCTTCTATTTTTAGACTTTATTTTCCTTGATTTATTTTGTGAGAGTGAGAATGAAATTTTTATCAGAAATAGAACGAGAAGAAAATCATTGTTTTTTTACTGATGAAAATTTAATTTCCGCTCTTTATCTATTTTTTCGACCTTATCTTCAATTTTCTTTCAATTATAAATTATAAATATATATGTTAAAGTTCAATAAATTTTGTTTTCTCAGTTTATTTTTTTTGCTTCATTTTTTCAGTGTTCTTACTGAATATCTTTTTAATTTTTGAAATTTGTTTTCATAATTGCTCGTCCCCTCTTTCTTCTCGCCATTTTTGATAGCTTTTAGCTTCAAGATTTTTGTCAACCTTTCGTACCTTCAACTCAATTATTTTTCAAATTTTATCTTTATTTTAATATTATTTTTTGCTTCCACATTATTCCCTTTTTAACCTTACATTTATTTATTTATATTTCTCCTTTTCATTTTTATTTTATTACCACTTTTTCTTCGATTTTTATCTTTTTTTGCATTATTTTTTATTGCTCCTCCTGCTCACCCTCCCTTCCCTTTTTATTCCTCTTTTTTCCTCTTTTCCCTCCTCCTTCGTCTTTCTCTCTCTTGGAACCACCCGCACAAACTACTCGACCTGTGTCACGCGTGATTATAAATAGTGCATGAACGTAACGCGATCTCGCAAACAGCCCCCCCCCCTCCCCCTCTCCTCCTCTCCTCTCTTGCCACCTCTTTTTGCCCCTACGCACACTCGTGTACCTCTCAAATGCCAATTCGGAGAGCAACTACGAAGGATTTACGAAGACTCTCGTACATCCCCAATACACGTTTCGTCATCGTCGAGAAGACAAACACTAACGCCCAGACTCACGGGTGTACGAACGAATGCAGGGGCGAATGAGAAACTCAAAGAGACACCTCGTCATACAGTAATCGGAGCGAGGGAGCGACAGACGCGAACGCGGAACGGTATTTGCGGAAGACGTTTATACAGGGTGTCCAAATTAGGCTGGAAAGTATATTTGGTCAAGGACTGCAAAAATAAAAAAAATATTAAAAATAGACAAAAATGGAAAAATAAAAGAAACTAAAAAATTAAGGAGAGTAGAAAAAAAATAGAAAATAAAAGAAATTGATAAATGGAAAAATAGAAAAAAGGGAAAAACTAGAATAAATAACAAAATCGAAAAATAGAAGTTATAGAAGAATACAAAAAAATGGAAAAATAGAAAAATTTTGATCAGTAATATTACTTTTTTCACAAACGTTTTTCATAAATATATTATTTGTTTAATACATTTCATAAAATAAAATGTTATGATTTTCACAAGTACCTACGTGTTCAAAAACTTGTGTAGAATCATCTTTCTTAAAATAATTTTTTTAGAATAAATCTACCTTTAAATAATCCTCAAGTCTGAAAATATTTTTTATTTTTCACAGATCTAAAAAAAGTAAACGTAGAAAAATCGATGCTTCTTTGTCAGGTTTGAAATTTACAAAAGTGCAATTATAAAAAAAGCTTCTAATAAAAACTGAGATAAAATATTCACAAATTCTACTTGTAGTACTCTATATTTTTGGAAATATTGATTTTTTTATTTTTTAATATATTTTTTACTTTTACGTGAAAACTGAAATTTTTTTCTGACTGGATATTTTTGTATTTTGGTATTTTGGAAATCCAATTATCCAGCAATAACGCGCTGTTTTTTGGACACCCTGTATAGACGAGTGCATCCTAAGACATATGTACGTATCTCTGCGAATGAAATTGAAACACGCACGATACCCGCGGTTACGCTACTCCAAACAAACGCACACTGCCAATTAATAGACTCCTAGGAAGAGCTAGAATAAGAGGGGGAGGACGACGAAGACACAGCTCGAGAGAAAACGAGTATTTTCTTCTCCAATCCAATCTCGAGCATCGACGATTCTTCGAAGACCAATCATACCCGTCGAATTGAGAACACGTGTGGACATCGTTTTTTTTTTCATCAAATTCACGAAAATCCTCAAAATGGGTCAAATATTTTGAAGAAACCTGGAGAAATCGTGGCACTGAAAAATTTGAGAGCTTGGTCATTTCAATATCAAAATTAATCAATTTTGTATCAATCTGATGATTTTTCTTTTGGACATTTCGACCACGAAATCGAGATAAAAGTTTTCGAAAATTTCTATTGGTTTTCTCGCCCAACAAATTTTTCATATAATTTCGAAATTTTTTTTGCATGATGATAGAAATAAATAAATAAGAAAATCAAAATCAGTTTTTAGTATATAAAATTAATTTTGGGTTTCATTATATACTATAAATTAAATTTTAGATTTTTTATTTTTTAATACGGTATATTATATATTTATATTTTATTTATATATTATAAAATGTTATAATATAAAATATAATAATTATAATATATAACAATTTTCCATGACGGATCATCCAAAATTCATTTTCTTTTTCTTCGTATAAAAAAAATCGAAATTGCGTTGCAAAAAAAGGAAATACAATTTTGAAAATCCAATAAAATGATATAAACCTGAATAAAATTGAAGTCTGCTCGAATGGAACGCACCAAAAATAAATGTTGATAATTCTCAATTAACACACGAAGATTCACGGACGAGCTGATGGACTGTACGACGAAAATTCATGTAGTCGACGAACTCGTGAAATTGGAATATGCATGTGCATATAAAATGGCAATTTCCAGTGGTCAGTTGAGAAGGTCAGGGACGGCACTTCCGTCTGCCTTTTTCGCTCTCCCTCGCTCTCCCGTTTTGAGGTTCTGGAGAAACGATGCCACGGCAAACGTAAATCAGTCCGTATAGCGTGTGAATTAATATTAGCACTTCTCGCGAGGGACGAGAGAAATCTTGAAATCTGGTTCCACCCACTGCGGATCCGGTCGTTTCGACGTCGACGTTTTTCCTCGAGGGAGAGAGAGAGAGAGAAGGGTCTATAAACAACTTTTTGGTCTTTTCAGTTTTCATTTTTTAGTTTATTTAAAAATTAATGTTTAATCAATTATTATGCTGAGGCTGAATATGTTTTTTTTGTTTTTTTTTTAGGTTAAAATTGCTTTTTTTGATATTTTTGTTATATTACTATTTAGTTATTATTTTGATCAATTTTATATATTTATTTTGTTTAAATTGTTTGTTTATCTTAAATCGACGAATAGTTTTTTTGCTGTTTTTTTTGTACTATTTATAATACTATTTTACTATTACTTTTTTTCCTATTTTATTTTCGGTTATATTGCTTGTTTAATTATTTTTTGTTAAAACTGCGTTTTTAATATTTTTGTTACATTATTATTTAGTTATTATTTTCAAATCTATCATCATCATCATCTCTCTCCCTCTTCCTCTTTTTAATTTTAATTTTTTTTTTAAATTACCAGTTAAGTCATCTGTCGTCAATTTTGTGCTAAGACTGAATATTTTTTAAACATTTCGGCTTTTTTTGTTTTCTTAAAAATAATTTTTATAGTTTTTAACTTATATTGCGTTTTTTGGTATTTTCGTTATATTATTATTTACTTATAATATTATTAATCTTTACATCTTTATTTTGTAAAAATTTTCGATTTATCTTAAATCAACCAAAAGTTTATTTACCACGATATAATAAAATCTCTCATCATCATCATCATCACCATCACTATCTCTCTCCCTCTTAGTGTCCAAGCCGACACAGACGTATAAATAATTTGGTTGGTATCCTCGGGGAGTGAAAACGTTTTTGCTGTTGCTTTCGGAAACCGGGGATTATCGTGTCGAGTCTCGCGAACTAGAATCTAAGATTTCTCGCTACTGAAACTTGAAGAGAGACGGATGCGAAGTCGAGTTCTCACACGATAGTAAATGAGAATAAAAAGGGCGTAAGATTGTTAACCGAACGTTTGAATCCAGATTGGAGGCACTTTGGTGGCGCCATTTTGTTTCGTCGAGCTTCCATTTGCAATGCAACGTTTCAGTGTCTTTTTCTATTTGCTTCTTTGGCTTGGTGCATCATCAGCGTCGTCGCAGGGGCATCCGCAGAATTTAGCCTCCCGAATTAATCAGCTAGCCGCCCCCCCCCCCCCCCCCCCCGACCCCTTCCCACTTCCCTCTCCTTCTCCGACACCGTAAAGCCACCGTAGCGACTTGAAAATGATTTCGTGTGCCGAGAGCTCCTCCAGATGCGTTCGGCCAGCTTGGCCCAGCCATCCCTGGCATTCGCCTCGAGATCCCCAGTTCCTCTTCTTCTTCGCTTTTTTTTCTTTGGAATTTTTTTTATTAATTTATTTTTTATTTTTTGTATTAATTTTTTTTTATTTTTTTTTTATTAATTTATTTTTTATTTTATTTTTTATTTTATTTTTTATTTTATTTTTTATTTCATTTTTTATTTTATTTTTTTCCTTGGGCATTCGCTTTGGTTTTTTCTCGTTTCCTTTTGGTTGTATGTATTTTTTTATTTTACTTTTTAGTCTAATTATTTGATATTGTAATGTGGGAGAGTTTGTTTGGGTTTGGATTTTTATAAAAATTGGAAATTTGGATTCGTTTTGGGTTTTGATTTTATGTGAATGGGGTGGTGGGTTGGTGGTGGGGGTACGTTCGTTTGGGTTTTCTTTTCTTTTGTTTATTTCTATTTGTTTGGGTTTGTTTTAGATTGTTAAAATTTGTTCGGGTTTGTTTGGGTTTTCTGAGTTTTTTATTAGTTGGTTTGGATTTTCTTTTGTTTATTTGCATTTGTTTGGGTTTTTTTAGTTGGTTTGGATTTTCTTTTGTTTATTTTCATTTGTTTGGGTTTTTTAGTTGGTTTGGATTTTCTTTTGTTTATTTCTATTTGTTTGGGTTTGTTTTAGATTGTTGGAATTTGTTCGGGTTTGTTTGGGTTTTCTGAGTTTTTTTAGTTGGTTTGGATTTTCTTTTGTTTATTTTCATTTGTTTGGGTTTGTTTTGGGTTTTTTTAGTTGGTTTGGATTTTCTTTTGTTTATCTTCATTTGTTTGGGTTTGTTTTCGGTTGTTGGAATTTATTCGAGTTTTATTGGGTTTGTTTGGGTTTCCTCAGGTTTGAGAAAGAGAGAGAAACGCAGAGGGAGAACGGCTGCGTCCAGTCTTGAATATGAGACAAACCGAGGGTGTGCAATTCTTCACGAGCCGATCTCTCCGGTGTGTCTCGATCTGCACGACAGAAAGAGAGAGCGAGAGAGAGAGAAAAAAAAAGATAGAGAAACGGTGTCTCATCTCGAAAGCCAAAAGCTTACGTTCCCCGTCACGCCGTTCCTCTCTCTTTCCCTCTCTCTCGCTCTCTTTCTTACAGAACGTCCCCTTAAGCCTCATCCTCGTTTGCCGCTGATCTCGTTGCACGCAATTTCGCTCCGGTATTTCCGGGTGCGTGCACCGCCGCCGGCCACTACGTGTCCTCAAGAATGAGAAAGAGAGAGAGAGAGAGAGAGATTTCTCAAAGAGCGTTCTCGCGCGCGACGAAACTGTAGGAGGCGAGTGGACAAACTCCTACGAAATTCAGGATTGAACGACCACGTCTCCATCACGCCCAATAAAAAATGACAAAGACACAACGAAAATTCAAAAAATAAAAAATGTGGAATTAAAATCGACAGTAAAAGATAAATAATTATGTATTAATATTTAAATAATTATTTTTTATATATAAATAAAAAAGTATAATGAATAAAAATTATTAATATAATTAAATAAATAAAATTTATCAATTTTATTATTTATCAATGTTAAACTAAAATTCTCTCCGCTTTTCTGACGATTGCTGTCTCGATCGAAATTCGAATAAGGATTTTCGTCTTCTTTTTTAAGACCTGGTTTTTTTATGTTCTGTGTTTTTAATGAATTTATTAATCGATTTATTAATTCATTTATTAATAAAATTAGATACAATTCATAACTTCGCCAATAATAAATAGAATATTTATTAATTCAAATCAAATTGATGAATTAATAAATATTCACTCAATAAATTTAATAAAAATTTACAAATAATAAATAGGTAATTTCGAATTCAATCAATGATTAAAAATTAACTGAATCCGAATCAAATTCATTAATCAATCAGTAAAATATTACTATGTGTAAACCAACTGAAAAATATTAATAAAAAAAAAATCAATAAATTCACGTAAAATTATAAAATAAAAATAAAACGAATCCGAATAAAATTCAATAAATTAATAAATAAAATATTGCCATTTATAAACCAATTGAACATTAATAATAAACAACGATCAAGACGAGTAAAATTACAAAAAATCAAGTAAATAAATAAATAAATATCTAAATTTGATTAAAAACGAGCAAAATCAATTGAGTGAAAAACATTTGGATTTCAAGGCTGAGAATGGTGCGAGGACAGGGAGGGCGCAAAAGCGACTGGGAGATACATTCGTGGCAGTTTTGTCAGTAAATCACTGCGATTGCAAAAGGCGAAGCAGAAGCTCTTCACGGAAGAGTATATAAATGTATCTCCCACGCCCTCCACTGTCTGGAGTGAATATCTCTTTGTCTCTCTCTCTCTCTCTCTCTCTCTCTTTTCGTTTTTCTTTCTTCCGGATCTCACAGCCCCCGCGAGTCTGCAAAGACGTTCTCGCCCCCTTAATGTCTGCGCTCCTGTTTCTATCTCCCTCATCCCGTTGCCGCCTTTTTTCCGCCCCTTAATCCTCTCATCCTATCGACTCCCAACCTCCAAAAGGGCCGTTTATAACTTCGTCCAAATCTGGCCCTTTTGTTTTAACCCAAACAAACCCAATGCGCATAAACGTATATTTGAAGCTGACGTACGTAGGCGGCCTCGCGAACGAGCCACTTGTATTGTGTACTTTTCGGAAGCTCAGATTAATTTGCTTCTTTCGAGCTTCTCGTCTTCTTCTTCTTCTCGAGCTCTTCACTTCTCTCCCTTCCCCCCTTAACTCCTCTGCAAACATTCTTGTGGTTTTTTTTCGACGTAGCAGACTTATTTGCATAAATATACCCAAAAACTACATATTTGTTTGGGTCTGTTTGGGTTTGTTTAGGCGAAGAATTAAAAATAAATAAATAAAAGAATTTTATGAAAATTTAAAAAATAGACGAATAAAGAAAATTCCAAACGAACTTATTTGCATAAATATATGCAAAAGATACATATTTGTTTGGGTTTGCTTAGGTGAAGAATTAAAAATTAAGTAAATAAAAGAATTTAATAAAAATTTTAAAAATATACGAATAAAGTAAATTCCAAACGAATTTATTTGCATTAATATACGAAAAAACACATATTTGTTTGGGTTTGTTTAGGCGAAGAATTAAACAAAAAAAATAATAATAAATAAAAGAATTTAATAAAAAATTTTTAAAATAGACGAATAAAGAAAATTCTGAAACGATCTCTTCGTCTTTTTTCCGTCGTTTGCAACTTATTTGCATAAATATACCGAAAAAATAAACATTTATTTATTTATTTATTTATTTGTTTGGGTTTGTTTGAATGAAAAATTAAACAAATAAAAAATAATACTAAATAAAAGAATTTAATAAATATTTTTAAAAAATAGACGAATATAAAAAATCCGAAACGATCGAAATCCAAGTGTATAAATTTGGACCCAAAAGACTCGCCGTTTCGCTAATTGCCTCGAAGAGGCTGTTTATTGCTCGTAATTTTGCCTTGCTTCGTTGATCAAGTACAAAATTACCCTTTCATCCCTTGTCTTCACTATCCAACATTCATTATCCCAAATTTGACATTATTCTAAAAACGGTGATTTCCAAAATTTATTTCCAGTTTATACTCGCATAAATATTTTTAGGTTATATTTATACTTGTATAATGGTCATTTACTCGACGATACAAGTCTGTTGCCACTGTTCGTGACTCCCCTGCGATAATCGTGCAATAAACGCTCTGTTTCGTCTCGTTTCCCGATCAAAATAGATCCTCGATGCAGTGACGATGCACTCGAGAGATATACGGGGTACGTGTTATGTGTTTGCGTTTCCTTGTCCACGTGAATATGTGGCCAAGCCATATTTACGTATATATGTTTGTACATACGTTTCTATATACAGGGTGACCGGAAGTTTACAACTGTTTTTTTTATTGGATTAATTCTAGAGGTCATTGGACCCAAACAAACCCAAACAATCTCAAACAAACCCAAACCAACTCAAACAAACCCAAATAGAGCCACGTAAACCCAAACAAACCCAAACAAAAATTAGTTAAGGAGTCAAAATTGATTCCATTGAATTCGAAATCCAAAGAAACGAAAAAAAAAACCAATAAACCCAAATAAAACCAAACAAACCCAAGCTAAAACTATTTAAGGAGTAAAAATTGACTTGAAATTAATTTAGTACTTCATTAAAGTCGAGACTCAAAGAAAACCAAATAAATCCAAACAAACCCAAACTAAAACTATTTAACGAGTAAAAATTGACTTGAAACTAATTTAATACTTCATCGAAGTCGAGACCCAAAGAAAACCAAATAAACCCAAACAAACCCAAACTAAGACTATTTAACGATTCGAAATCGACTAATCAGTGATTACAGTACTTAAGTGAACTCTTATTTGGGAGCTTGTGGGAATTTTAACAAGAATTTTATTTTCACGTGGTCATTCATTGCCCAATATTCAGAAACGTGTCTAATGGATATTAAAAATTGATTATTTCGTTTTGTAATTAATATTTAATTGTTGGTTGAATTCTAGTCGATAGGGGTTGAACTACCGAAGGAATAAGTCAAATTTCTGGTCACCCTGTATATATTTACGTATACGTATATTTAGTTGTGTACACGTGTAAACCCATTTGGGCTTGTATGTGTCCACATGTGGAAGCCGAAATGTATGCAGGGGTGAGGGCAAATCCGATGAATTTCCCCTTAGGATGCGCCTCCGAGGAACGTTAATACGCGAGATGCTCGGTTGGCACAACTTGGTGTTAGCTCGATCTCTCTCCCCGCTGCTCCAGAGCCATTATGAGCAGCTATAATAACAGAGATCTCTCTGTACAGAGAAACGAGAGAGAGAGAGAGAGAGATAGATAGATAGATAGATATAATTTATTATGCCTTAGCACGCTATAAGAGAAAAATAGATAATAATAAGCACAGATAATAACAATGAAAAATAACAATAAATGAATAAAACTGAAATATAACAATAAATGAAAATAACAATAATATACAACAATGTACAATAATATATAATAATATACTGAAAATAACAATAACATCACAATAAATAAAAATGAAATATAACAATAAATGAAAAAAAAATCAAAACCAAAAATAAGTGAAGAGAGAGAGAGAGAGAGAGAAATTCAGAGAGATTGAGAAAAGTAGAGAGAGAGGAAAAGAAAGAAAGCAAGACAGAGAGAGGGATGGAGGGCGAGAGAGACAGCGAAAGTGAGAAAGCGAGAGAGAAAGAAAAAGAGAGAGAGAGAGAAAGATACATAGATAGATGGATAGTCGGATAGATATCTATCTATCCGGGATAGGGATGAGGAGAGAGAGTGAAAGAGAGGGAGATTGATTGATTGATAGAATTTATTATGCCCTAGCGGACTTTCGGGCAAACAGAATTTATTTTTTGCACATGAATAATGATACAAATAATAAAATATAAAAAACATAAAAATACTAAAATAAAAATAACAATAAAATCTTGTGACTAAGAATAACAACAATAAAAATAAAATACATAAGAATAAAAAAAGCTTAATAAAAAAGCCAAAAAAGCAGCAACAATAAGAATAAAATGATAATAATAAATGATAACAACAATGAATCAAAGAAATAATGATAATAAAAAAATAATAAAAATAAAAATACTCCTACTAATACTAATAATAATAATAATAATAATAATAATAATAACGAAGCGAGAGAGAGAGAGATGATGATGATGATAAGATTTATTATGCCCCAGTAAAACTTTCGGGCAATACGATGCAATATACAAAATAATAACAAAATAAGAACATAAATAATAATAGTGATACATGAGAAACCTAAATCATACAATTAAATAATAATACTATAATAAAATAATATAATAAATGTATACAATAAAAATAAAACTATAAATAATCATTTTAATAATAATAACCTACACCTTTGCCAGTAGCCCATTTCAACACAAGAAAATAAT
>JAPYZJ010002680.1:0-20442 GCA_030522765.1 Ophioninae sp. B BG-2022a | reverse complement strand
GCGTATGCTTGAATTGTGTATTTTTTATTGTATGTTTGTCAATCTAGCCCCATAGTGTTCTAGGGCTTAATAAATATAATCATCATCATCATCTCTCTCTCTCTCTCTCTCTCTCTCAGTCGCTTTTTCGCGCCCTCGCCCTCTTTTTCGCTTTCTCTCCGTCGCTCCCTCGTCTTTTAATTCGAAGCTTTCCTCATCACCCCTTCTTGCTTCTACTCAAGCTCTTTACTCTCATTTTTTTGAAAATCCGCTTATATTGGTATTTCATTTTTTTTTTCAATTTTTTTTTAACGAAAAATCACCTTTTTATCACTTTCTTGGTTTGCCCTTGTATTTCGTTCGCTTCTGTGCCTCTTTCGTATCCTTGCTTGCTTCAGGGTCCATCGATACCCCGTTGAGTTTTAAGGGCATGACGAACATCGACGTAACCTCACAAATTTTCAAAATCCGTTTTCTCAGCGTCGATTAAGTTTACGGCGAAAAATCGAGCATCAGTCTTTGTAGAATTCATAGAGTCAGAAATAGACGCTTGAATTTTATGATTAAAATGTTTCGTCCTTGAGAAAAAGACATGTCCTTAACCGGAACCCCATTTTTTTGGAAATCCGCTTACGTCGGTTTTTAATTTTGTTTTTTTTGTTTTATCTCTGACATCTCTTTGGGTCTTTGTAACTCTATCTCTGTTTTCTGTCTGCTCGAGTCCAGGTAATGAAGATTTGCCGAATTTTTCTATTTTTTGATTTTTTTTTTGTTTCTCGTATTTTAAGGTCGTTTCTACTTCCAGCTTTCTTTTTTTCGTCATCTTCTTTCCTTCATTTTTGCTCTACCATTATTTGTTCTTTTTTATATTTTCCCTTCTGTTTCGTTTCCACTATTTTCCATTTCGTTCCGTCGTTCAATCTGTGTTCCACGATTTAGCAAAATTGATCTCGAGTTTGCTCAAATTAGGATATTTTTAACAAATTTTGGGAAAATTTTGGGTTTCTCGTCCGTTTGGCAAAAATGAGTATCGTAATGGATGGGAAAAAATCGGAACAAAATCAGGGCAAAAAGAGAGAGCTCGCCACATCGAGACCGATCGTCCTCTGGTTAACGTGCTTCCTCACTTCTCATTCTCACCTCCCCTCCGGCCCCTTTTCGCCTTACCCTCGGCTCTTGCCCCTCCTCTTCGTCATCCTCCCGCGGATTTATTATCTCCCACGCGGTAACTTCTTTTGCGGAAGGTTAGGGCTGGCTCTTGACTCGGCAACTTCCGGTACCTAAATATGAATAATCGTCCGTACATTTCGAGGCCAATCGAGTTCCAGACTGGACGAAAGAACAGCCATAAGACTTTTTTTTCAAATCAAACAAAATCCTCCTTCCCATCAAATTTGTTTGGGTTTGAAATCAAGCTTCAGCCAATTATAAGAGGTTTGTTCGAAACATAAAGTGAATTTTTCAAATTTCGAGGGCTGCGTACATCCGATTTTCGATTTTTTGTTTGTTTGGGTTTAATTTTTTTACAGCCAAAGGGTAGATGCGTTTTAGTGTACTTGGCGAACCAAAAAAAAACTTTTTCTCGTACTCTCGATGACGTAAATGTAGATTGTTGTAAAATCATTGAAAAGGAAGGAAAGAAATTTTTTTCGAGGTCGGGTACACGACCGCAGCGAGCTTAGCACTTTCCAATGCAAACCTGACTGCTCTGTGTCTTTAATGGAGTTTCTCTGTGCTCCAGCTCCCCAATAATTCATCACGAACGAGCTGATTCCCTGGGGCTTTTGTACTCGTGATACTTTTCTTTTCAATGGCGTTAGGTTTTTACAACAATTTTCACGCTTCGATAATTTTTAAGGCCATATGGAAAATCAGTGTAATCTCACAAAATTTCGAACTCAGTTTTCCACAGTTGGTTGTTCCCTTTTTTAAAAAACAGAGCGTCGAACTTTGTGGAATACATAGAGGCTTCGTGATCGTTTTTTATATCATACGTGCAAAGATGTTTATGTTTAACCCAAACAAACCCAAACAAGCCCAGACCGGTTAGTCCAAACCCAAACAAGCCCACATTCTTTATCCCAAACCCAAACAAGCCCAAATCCTTTATCCCAAACCCAAACACATCGAAATCCTTTATCCCGAACCCAAACGAGCCTAAATCCTTCATCCCAAACCCAAACAAGCCCAAATCATTTATTTCAAACCCAAACAAGCCCAAATCCTTTATCCCAAACCCAAACACGCCCAAATCCTTTAACCCAAACCCAAACAAGCCCAAATCCTTTATCTCAAACCCAAACAAGCCCAAATCCTTTATCCCAAACCCAAACACGCCGAAATCCCTTATCCCAAACCCAAACAAGCCCAAATCCTTTATCCCAAACCCAAACAAGCCCAAATCCTTTATCCCTAACCCAAACAAGCCCAAATCCTTTATCCCAAACCCAAACAAGCCGAAATCCTTTATCCCAAACCCAAACAAGCCGAAATCCTTGACCCCAAACCCAAACAAGCCCAAATCCTTTATCCCAAACCCAAACAAGCCGAAATCCTTGACCCCAAACCCAAACAAACCCAAACAAGCCCAAATCCTTTATCCCAAACCCAAACAAGCCCAAATCCCTTATCCCAAACCCAAACAAGCCCAAATTCTTTATCCCAAACCCAAACAAGCCCAAATCCCTTATCCCAAACCCAAACAAGCCCGAATCCTTCATCCCAAACCCAAACAAGCCCAAACCCTTCATCCCAAACCCAAACAAGCCCAAATCCTTCATCCCAAACCCAAACAAACCCAATACTTTGTTTAAACATTAATGACTCCACGCTTTTACCAACGATCAAAAACAAAGTAAAACTGTTCATTGTGTGCAAAATCTCAACTTCATCGACTCTGTGCTCGCGAAGAGAATCTTTTTTTTTTTCCTTTTTGGGTCTAAAGCTTGCACAGATCCGTTGAATACCCGACACGATGAATAACAGGGAAATCACGTGCTCGACGAATATATCACAGGGATAATATTTCATCTCGTTCCTTTCTCCGTACGCGTTATTAAAATTTTGCGTCCAAGCGCTCCTGCGGTAAAAAACAACTTTAGGTAGGCAAACACTCGTCGATTATTCGCGTCAACGACAATTAAGGGGTTAAGCTAAAGTGACGCTTAAAAAAATCAGGTTTCCTTTCTAAAAAAGTATTTTCGAAGAAACAAGTAAAATCAGTAAGAAATCTTTTTACAGTTATTCGTATATACATAGAAAAGATTAAACCATTTTTCCGAAATTTTCCAACCCCTTAATCTCACCCAAAAGCCTTGCTCCAATTTCACCAAAGCGTATGAAAGAAAACTAAGAATTACGAAATTAAAACCACCCTCGCGAAGCTGCTTTTGGATTGAGATTACGAGACAAAAAAAAGAAAGATATTGAAACGAGTCCGGGGTCACGGGGACGCATTTCGCGAATCCTTCTTTTTCCCCTCTTTCGCTGTTCTTGCTCGCGAGTGCTCGCGAGTGCTCTCACCGCTTTCTCCACCGTACGCATTCACCGCGTTTCCTCGGTTTCCATCTCGATTCTCTCGCCGTGCGAAGAGTTTCCCGATGACGTCACGAAGAAAGAGAAAGAGAGTAACCGTATACCCCCCCCCCCCCAGCCCCATGGTGCTCGTCGCATTCTCTCTCTCTCTCCTGTCATTTTATTAAGCCGGGAGAGAGAGAGAGAAAACCAGAGAGAGAAAGAGAGAGAAAAGCAATGCACCGAGCACGCGGGTTCTCTTTTGCCTGAGTCCGTGTGTACCCGTTCGTTCACCCTACCGGGGGCACCAACCTGGCTTTACTTCACTTACTCGTTGAGAGTGCCCGCTTGAACACTCGAGTTCTTTACTATATACATATATATACGCATATATATGTATATATAGGCATATATATGTATATATAGACATATATATGTATATATATACATATATGCGTATCCGTAGCCATATATGTATATAAGACATTCCTCTTAAACTTAACCCGCGTTCAAAGCCAACCCTGACACGTATTATTTCGCTTTTTCGTCAACGAACAACAATCCGAACAATAATTGTTTCCATCTGAATCCCCCTTCCCTTTTTGCTTCACGGACCGCATCCAACCAGTCCAGAAATAATAGGAATCTCATTCGTTCGATTTTCCTTGTTTTCTGACTGGACATAATCGATATCCGGTATATCAAACGCAAAGAAAGCTTCGAGACAATTGTTATTTGGATTTGCGATTCGCTTTCGTGGAGGATGAAGCGAATCGAGCCTCGAATCCATGTGGAATCCTTGTGGGGTTGGTAAATGCGATTTCTTTACTTTTTCGTCAGTGAGCAATAATCTGGTCGTTTGTTACAGACGAATATCTTTTTTGTTTTTGGTTTTCAGACCGGTGACTTTCCGGTTGGAAATAATAGCGAAGTTATTGTGTCTTGTTTTTTTTTTTTGGTTGTTTTCTCACTCGATTATCGATATCCGGTTCATCTAATGTGAAGGAAACTTCGAAACTTGTTTTTTTTCTTTTTTTTTGCATTTTTCATTCGGTTTCGTGGAGGATTATTGTTGCGTATGGAACTTCGAGTTTACTCGGAATTCCCGGTGGAGTAAAAGATGATTTTGGTTGTATTCGGTGAAACTTACGTTATTGTTTGGCCGTACCGTACGAAGTGCGATGACTTCAGAATTGCCCTCCAACGTGTACGATCGTATACACGAATCCGTTTGTTTTCATGGTTAATCGAGCGGTTATTTCGCTTTGGCTCGGACATTCGGTGAATCTTGAAACGAGACTGAAGCATCGCTTCGCAGACTGAAATTCCTTGGAGATTTCTCGAACCTTCTGTTTCTCAATAAAGCGTTTCTCCATTGTCCAATTCACGGATCGATATTCGGTCGGAGGTAATCTGAAATTCGAAGTTTTTCGGTTGTTAATGATGATTCAAGATTCGGGTGTTTTCAGATTTTCCATTTCGACGTTTCACAGAACATCTGTGAAACTTTTCCAACGATTTTGAAAAAAAAGCTCGAACTTGTATTTGATGAGGCAAATATAATTCTGACGCGTATGCGTGCCGATGACAGATGGACGGAAGAGACGCTCAGGTGACGCGTGGTCCCCTTCGTGTCATTTGGAAGACGCAATTGCGAACGTGGAAGCGAGTGGGAAATACGTTTCACGCTCGCCAGTCGAACCACTGAAAAGAAGACATTTGGAAGAAAATTCGAGAATGCTAAGTGTGAGGGAAAAACACTTCGACGGATAAACACTCATCGAAAGAGAATTGCGATTCGATCCAGGGGACCAGCTTTCTTATCGACTGAGCTAAAGTCGCTTCGAATATAACAATACAGAATTATTCGAACGATGAAAACATTTCTTTCGTATTCGAAAAAGAATCATTATTTTGCAACATTGGCATTTAAAGTTTGACTTTTTAAAGTTTAGGGTCGTTTGGATTTCAAAATGGAACAACTGTTGGACCAACAGTATCAAGGCACAAAAAGAGATGCTAAATTTGAGCTGTCTCATTTAAGTCTACGTGGTAAACACGTTTTTTTTCCTCGCTTGATTTACTCTTGTAATACTGTAAATTTAAACTTTTGTATTTCCGAAATGAAAACTGAAATTACCGAATCTGATTCGAGATAATAAAAATGTAACTTTAATAATTTCATGAATTGTAGAGGAAATCACAGCTAATTCAGAATAGAATTTATTCTTACTGAATCTGAGATTTTTTGGATTGTTGCAATTCATGTGGAAGCTATGGTATCGAAGTTTGTAAAAAGTAAATACAATCTTCCAGAAACTGCAGTGCTTCGAAAATACTCAATCAAATTTTGAAAGCACTTGTCGTTGAGTTTTTCACGCTTGGCCATTAGAGGGAATTTTCCGTGTCGCGAAAATGGAAAAGAATATTGTCGAATCAGCTCAGCTCAAATTTGACATGTATAGTTTTTATACGCGATAATGTTACCAAAATAACATTTTCTATTTCGATACACAAAAGCAAAAAAGTTAGTTAAATTCAAGAGATTTTCATAACTGATGGAGAATGCATAGGATACCACAAACACAAAAACCATTTTCACTAGGTTGTTCCCAAACGCCCATCGCCCACTCTTCAATAACAAGAGACGAGAATTTCCTTCCAGCCTTTATTAACGAAAATCACAATATTATTCATTCCTGTTTACCTTCAGATTTTCGTATTAAAATATGAAACGAAATGAAAACGATGATGCCTTCTTACACGACGACGATTCGAACACTTCGCCGTTGGTCAAATGCCCTGATCGAAAAATCATAGTCAAATAAATAAATTTGTCCCTAATATGTACACGAATAAAAAAAATGACGATAACGCTAAGTATGAAATGGTAAGACGGAGAAGCTTCTTTTATGTTTTTACGAATAACGCGGCGTGTGAGAGCTGACCATCCTTATGGACACCGGATCTGTAACAGTGTCCGTCGGACTGGATCTTTGCTGTTGATGCGTATAGCTTACTTCCATGTCTATATCGTCAAACTCCTCTTCTTCCTCTTCGTGAGTGTCCGATTCTTCTTCCTCCTCGCCTTCGCCCTCTTCTTCCTCTTCCTCCTCCTCCTCCTCCTCGGAGCCGCGAAACTGTAAATAATCAATTCTCCGTTGATGGAAAATCTCTCAACGCTACTGTAACGCGAATGGCCAGACGACACAATTAAGCCAATTCAGGAAAGAAAAAACGACGCTAGATCTCTTCGGAAGCTCTTTTTTTGTCCGACACGGATTCTGGATAATCATATTGAGAAAAATTTGTTTTTGCGTATGCGAGAGCAATAAGTATGCACATATTGGTTTTTTGATGTCTCGCATTGTTAGAAACGAGAATTGAGGAAGTGAGGTTATCTTACGTCGCTCGCAGATTTCCCTATGGGAATTTGGTCACACCCAACGCCCCGCATTTGTTCCTTCTGCAATAAAAGATCAAGAGTCAATGCAACTCGCAACCCAAACAAACTCGCAACGGTGTCAACGCAAACTCGAAAATTTACCAAATAACCTATAAAAACGTATTTTCCTAAATATTAACGATTTTTGAAAAATATTTTGAATATTCAAGTTCGACTTCGAAAAACCAATTCATTTTTATTCCTTGAAAAAGTTGGAGTACCCTAACCTCCGTAATTTGAGAATTTGAGCCATCAGGGTCATGACTCTAAAATGAAGGTCAGAACTTTTGCTGTTCTGCAAATGCTTTTCCAATTAATATATTGAGCATCAAAGTGAACGAAAAACAGTCGATTTTTGACATTTTTGTTTGTTGTTGTTGCGATTTGTAAGGTGTTCGAAGCCAAGGGCTTACCCAAGTTTCGTGTTCGGCTTCGAGTGCCAAAACTTCGGACTCGTCGTCGCAGGGTTTGTCGGCGTTAAACCAGATGGGATCGGTCGCCCTAGGCTGCAAATTAGGCCACAGTGGCATCAACGGCATCTCGAGTCTTCTCAAATGCAGCGAAAATCTCGATGAACGCAAAACACTGAGCCTCCAAGGATTTCGAACGGCGTAATGCGCGAAACGTAAACAACGAGGCGCATGCGCCGATAGCGTCCGTTAATCCAAGCTTCCGAGAAATTCCTCGGAGAAAAGCGAGCAACCAGCGTCGGTTGAAAATGCTTTTGTGAAAATTTCTCACAAGTTTAGGACACTTGGCAGCTAATGTGTAATCTCTACTAAACTGTTACCACGAAAAACAAAACTATAGGGAATCCGATCAAGCGATAATCAGGTTTTATGTTTTTCGTAGAATTGAATTCGCAGCTTGAAAAGTTCGGGAACTTCTTGAACTTCTCAAGCTGCCAAGATATTATTTAAATCGCATATACTTTCTCCTTATTGTAAACTGACATAGGTCCGTTCTTGATAGTCTTATTTTCAAAGGTCAGGTCACGAATATATCATGAACACAACAACAATGTTTTTATCAAAAATTCGTGCATGCGCATTTCACGTCTGAAAACACGATACCGCAATTTCAAAAGCTTTTGCGTACTCTTCTAGTTTACCTTTATGAAACGCATCGCAACCGCATATCGTCCATTCGTTTTCGTCCAGCGTTTCGTCCAGCGTTTTCAAGCAAGACTCAGGAACTCACTTAATTAACAAAGACATAACTTTATTGTTTTATCACAAGTTTTGGAAAGCCGTAACAACTTCCTTGCCGCCAAGTTCGATATTCATAATGTCTTATATTTAGGGGACGCTACCGCCTGTGGCGCTGCGAGCGTGTAGTTGTAGACTTGCCCGCAAAGGTTTTTGTCCAGAAGACTGTTCGGAGCGGAGCTGTTCCTTGCTGCGCGTAGACTGCTTTACCGACAGTCGGTACAACTGAACGGCGCGTGGCGCCATCACGCGACGCCGCGTCGAACTCTCTCGCCAGTTACGGTGCACCTTCTCGAACGCGAAAAAAGGATCGAGTCGCGCTTCTGTAACGGTTTATTTAGTACGCGGCTGACGGTCGTGCGTGAATGTTCGTAGTGAGAAAATTGCGAGCAGTTTGTTAGTGAGCTCAACTTGGTTCAGTCTTGTGTGTTTCGTGTTCCTTGTACAAGGATAATCGCAGTAGAAAAACGTTCACCGGAAAGGACGCGTGGCTCGCGATAAAAACGGAAGGAAGTGTCTCTCACCAACGTTTTACATTTTATTCATTAAGGTGAGTCCTAAAATCCAATAACCTTTCGTTGTCATCGAATTGACCTTTCGCGTTATGCAGTCCTGTCCGTTTTACGCCTGTGAAAAGTGAACGAAACAAAGATCCGTGCGAGCCCTCAAGATTTTATTGTAAATATACGATTCTTTTCCTGCACGCGTCACGACGGATTTCCGTCAAATTACGTTTTCCGGAAATATCCAAGTTTGCATAATCGTCATCTGCATATTTTCCGGTTTTCCTCCCCCGCCTCAAAGGATATAAAAAATGATTTCTCGATGGAAAAATTTGCGTTAATTTCAACAACGCTTTAAAATACCTCGTTTCTCTTTTCGCGTATCTATGAACTCTGGTGTTTATCGATAAACTCGTTTATCGACTTTCACCGATGAAACAATCCGAAATTTGAAGTTTTTTCGAAAATATTGAAAATTTCGCAATCGGTAATTACCGATAATATTATATCGCGCTTTACAGTGGCCGATAAAAGAAAGCGTATATATTTGTATTTTTCCGCACTGAAAGCCATTAATTGACCATTCGCTTTTTCCGCAATGACCCGAATTTTAATTCGCCAGGGAATCCCAAGTTTCGGATCACGCGTTATCCTTGAATGAAAAACTCGATTTGTGACGACGTTTCCAACGGATCGCGAAAACCGTCGTTTTTATCGCGATATTATCATATCTTAACCTTGACTTCGCAAATAGAAAAACAAGCCTCGAAATCGAACGCTTATTTTACCATCGTTAACAAACGGAAGAAGATACCGATTATCGAATCGAGCGTTATTCGTGTGTGCAGGTTTTCCGTGTGTGCACGAGTATCGCGATGTTTATATTTCAACCGAAGTCACAGCTGATACACGTGACGTATGAATACATGGAAAACACCTGAAATTTTTTAATCGCGATTTTCGAAAAACGAAACACCGTTTAACGAAAATCAAAAGTACGAAGCCCTGCTTATATGAATTCTACAGAGCCTGATGCTCGATTTTTTCCAAAAAACTTAATCGTTTTCGAAAAAACTCGTTTCGAAATTTTTTTTGAAATCGAAATTTTTTCAATCGCAATTTCTCAAGGACGAAATATTTTTATCGTAAAATTCAAGCATCTATTTCTGTCTCTATGAATTCTACAAAGACTGATACTCGATTTTTCGCTGTAAACTTAATTGACCCTGAGAAAACGGATTTTGAAAATTTGTGAGGTTATGTCGATGTTCGTCATGCTCTTAAGAGTATCATTACCAGCGTCCCTGTTCTTCGAGAGGAAAAAGAATTCTCCGAATCTCCTGGAGAACGCTTAGGTTTTACTTTCTATTTCCGAGTTTGGAAACATTGTGAACGAAAGATTGGGTCCTTGAATCGCTCTCGCGTAAAATAACTCGCAACTTTCCACCAAGCTTGGAATCTAGACTGCGTATCGTACATCTTATATATATCGTGATCTTTCCCAATGACGTTGAAGTTTACATCGTTAACTACCGACGAAAATTCATTTTAAACAGGCTAGGCTAATATGATATTTCGAAAATTCCAATTATCGAAAAATATTAATGTTTAAGGTAAATCGATGGCTGAAACGTTCGAATATTTATTAACGTTTACATTAACAATTAAACAAATTGTAAACAACGGCGCACTTCATTTGGCACACCTCGTTGATCTGGAAGAGAAGAAAGATAAGATAGTACGATCGAAGAGTCAATCGCGTTTTAATCATCGAAAAAACATTTTCGGATTTTTTTTTTCGATTTTTTTAGGGAAAATGATATAAAAAATTTTAATAACTAATGGAAATAATGTTAGGAAAATAAACGGCAATTAAAAATCGTCAAAAACTTTCTATGAATCCCTATCAAATGTTTATAACTTTCAGTTGAAAAACAAAGTTTCATTTAATGATAAAAATTAATGACTTTGAAGTTGTTTGAAATTCGGGGCAATTTTCGCTATTTTCAACAAAAGTTGAAAACCTCAACAAATTTTTACACAAAATGGAATTTTACTGGATTTTTATACAAAATTATTTTAGATAATTGTGAAAATAATGAAATAAAAAATAATCATTTAAAAAACGTTAAAAACTCGTTGCGTTTCAACGAGGCAAACTTCAACTTCGTGAAAATAAAAAAATAAACAATAAAAAAAAACTTCGGACTTTTCCCCCTTTTCTATTCTTCTGTTTTCTCTTTTTCGGCGTCTATGTATCGAACTACTTTTGGGCAGCAAGCAACGAATATAGATCAATTTAAAAACGCGTTCTCGCGTAACGTAAAATTGACGGAGCGCGACTGTTGGGAAATGCCCCACAGCCGAAGCATAGCTGATGCAGCGTGTCTCACTGATTCGCGATAATTCGCGATTATTGATCCAATTGACACTAATCACACGTGGACCCACGAGTCATTGCTCGAATGAACATTTTGACGCGAATTATCGTTTCCTCGAAACTTTCGTGTATCTAACCCACAAGATTTTCCTCTCCGCAAGTTTGCCAAGAATTTTCGAAAACTTTACGATACCAAAATTTGCGTCGTTCGAAAGCGAGAAAAAAATCGTTTTTTTTTCGCCTTCCCGAATTTCCTTGGAAAAGACGTCAAATTTTTTATTAAGAGTGAAAAAAAAGATTAATTTTTTTCGAATTCTTCGTTTTCATAACAGTTAATTATTTTTCATTTGATTATTATGCATTTTATTTTCATGAATTATTTTATCATTTTTAGTTTTTATTTTAACGACGAAAAAAAAGAAGGAGTCGAAGAAAAATAAATTTTTTTTTAAATTCTCCTTTTTCATGATTTTTCATTTAATTATTATTCATTTTATTTTCATGAATTATTTTATCATTTTCATTTTTTTATTTCAATGTCGAAAAATAAAGAAAAAAGGAGTCGAAGAAAAAGAATCTTTTTTTTCAAATTCTTCTTTTTCATGATTCTTAATTATTTTTCATTCAATTATTAACCTTTTTATTTCCACGAATCATTGCATTTTCTTCATTTTTTTATTTCAATGACGAAAAATAATGAAAACAAAGATTGAAGAAAAAAAAGAATTTCTTTCCAATAATTCTTTACTCATTATTTTTAGTTATTGAAAAAAAACAATGTATTTGACCATTAAAAATATAAAAAAAAAAAAACAATTGAATCATCGCGATCAATCGAACGAGTGATAAAATATTCAAGATGATTTTTTTCTAACCTCTGGCACGTGACAGTAATCTTTGAAAGTTCGGTGATTCGCGGTTCACGTCCGATTGAATGTTACGAAAAAGGTATTGGTAGGTAAATAGCGAAGGAAAAGCGATAAAAGCGTTGCCTATCGATGCAAGGCTTTTATCGGATTGAACGGATGTACGAAAGGTACTGCTAGTAAACATCGAGCAAATAACGATAAAAGCGTTGCATATCGCTGAAAAATGCACACACACACACGAGCATGTGGAACAACGTAGTAAATGCAGATAAAAGAAGCCCCTTTCAATTACCTCGCAACCTACCTACGTTCGAAAAAAAAAACGTTTTTTTTTATATTTTTATTTTTTTGTTTTCTTTACCTTGTTCCATTTCTAGAATTCTTTAGAATTCTCGATCTTGCGAATTACCGGTTTTCTTTTTACGAGCCGATTAAGACGAATGACCGTTGCTGGATTTATTCGCGTGCACGTGTCGAAACTTAACCGATGAGAATTGAAACCCCCGTAAAGTCGTGAAATCAGAATTATAGAAGAAAAAAAAATATAAAAAAAAATGAATAAGTTGTCCACGAGAAAATGGACATGGAAATGGTAAATGGAAAATGGACTTTTTTTTACTTCGGGTGACCTTGATTCATTTTTAAAGTCATTATGAACCCTAGAATTATTTTTAATGTATTCATTATTATTATGAGAATCTCATAATTATTAATTTGCTTAAAAAACGTGTCGGCGAATCGTCGGTTGCTCTATGACCTCGAAAATTACAATATTATCATTCCTACTATTATTTTTAATTCAATTATTATTTTTCTTATTATTATTCTATAATTATTAATTTTGTTAAAAAACGTATGTCGCCAATTATTTAGCGCTTTACTTTTGGGCTACGAAAGTCACAGAACATTTTTTTGGGAATTTTGATTTGGCGATTTACAACAGAATACGACGTATGATTTTTATAACAATGGCAAAAATAAATTGGAATTAAATTCGTTGCATTTCAACGTCTTTCCTATGAATATTCTGATTTTTACTATTACTATACATATTATTATTGTTATTGTGATTTTTTTAAATTTTATTATTATTATTATTATTATTATTGTTATTATTAAGACATACATATTTTCTTTGCTAATTATACTAATGACGAAAAAAAAACTTGAAACGGAAAAAGAAAATTAAAAATTGTTTTCGAGAATTTTCTTGCTTACTCGATAATATTGTAGTTTGTATCCTTCGAACGCCAATAAAATTATCATTTTTCAATTGAATTGAATTTACGTTGGCAATTTTTCGTCACGATAATCCCTTAATTATTATTTCATCTCCAGTTTGGAGATTCGCATTGTTAAGCCGCAATAAATAATTCAGGATAATCAAATTGAGGAAAAAATTTTCAAAAAAAGGATTCCCAATGCATTCCAATATCAACGCTCCCCGGGCTGTGCCGTTTGTGGAATTTCTAATAAACTAAATTCCACGCGCGCTATGAGTTCTCGGGCCTGCCTCGTTCTTTTGGGAATAACGTCGAAACGATTTCGTCGTTTTTCTCTTCGTTGTATTTTGATTTGGAACGAAGTGCACGAGAAATGTTTATATAATTGATAAATCGAATTAAATAACGAATTTAAAATTCTTTACCCATTAATCAACGCCGGATCTTTGCTCGCGATTTAACTTTGTTTTTTTTTTTACGTGCGTTGATTCCGACTCCACGTTTCGTCTCGAAGTCATTTTTCATTCGCTGTTCCATTCTCAGATTTCATTAATATTCATGTTACTTTCTTCTTATTTTCTTTTGATTATTATTTTTTCTTTTCCACAAAATTGACACGTGCGCGAAACGAAATGCAATTCTTATCGTGGTGTTGACTTAACCTCAGCGGTTTCAACTGCTCGACTTTCAAATACTTCGCAGTATCGGTTAACTGCGAAGGCTTATTATCAACAAGGGGGTATCTAATTTCGTTTTTTGCATCGCGCGATAACGAAAGTCCAATTCGATTTTCGATTTTTGTGTACCGATTCGATTTTCGATTTTTTTGTGTACCGATTCGATTTTCGATTTTTGTGTAGCGATTCGATTTTCAATTTTTTTGTGTATCGATTCGATTTTCGATTTTTTTGTGTACCGATTCGATTTTCGATTTTTGTGTACCGATTCGATTTTCGATTTTTTTGTGTATCGATTCGATTTTCGATTTTTTTGTGTACCGATTCGTTTTTTGATTTTTTTGTGTACCGATTCGATTTTCGATTTTGGTGTACCGATTCGATTTTCGATTTTTGTGTACCGATTCGATTTTCGATTTTTGTGTACCGATTCGATTTTCGATTTTTGTGTACCGATTCGATTTTCGATTTTTTTTTTGTATCGATTCGATTTTTTTGTGTACCGATTCGATTTTCGATTTTTTTGTGTATCGATTCGATTTTTTTGTGTACCGATTCGATTTTCGATGTTTTTGTGTACCGATTCGATTTTCGATTTTTTTGTGTATCGATTCGATTTTCGATTTTTTTGTGTACCGATTCGATTTTCGTTTTTTTTTTGTGTATCGATTCGATTTTAGATTTTTGTGTACCGATTCGATTTCAGATTTTTTTGTGTGCCGATTCGATTTTCCATTTTTTTGTGTACCGATTCGACTTCGTTTGGGAACACGTATACCAAACAGACAAAAAAAATCGAAAATCGAACGTAGTCAACGAAATTTGAAAAGTCACCATATTTTCTTAACAAACCTCGTGCTTAGTAATTAATATTGCCCTCCGTGCTTAAACCCAGCGCAATTAACGTGACAACAAACAAAAAATCACAAAAAGCCCTTAATCTTCCAAGAACATATATAGCTATATATCTAACTTCCGTTAAACGATGAAAAGTTGACTCTCCGAGCCAACAGTGAGCTCTTCCGTGAAATGCGTGAAAAGAATGAATCTCTGTTATTGGAGCGTTATCGATCGTCTCTTTGTTGCGACATACGCACTTGTCACCTCAAGCGAATCGTGAAATAACATTTCTTCAGCGGTTCCGATACAACGTCGTGTTTATCGAAGGGTCCGAGCGACCCACGTATTTCAAGGATATCCATATTTACGCCTGCATACGTAGATTCGAGCACTCAGATTATTCAGGTGTCTCGTAACGGCTCTCCTCTAACAATTTAAACGCGCTTCTCGTTACGCTTGCATTTCAAATTCTCTCTGGAGACATTGCAGGATTATTTTCCTATCGAAACTTTTTCCCACTTTGTCTTATTACGTATTTAATGGATTTTTTTTCACGCTTTTTCTTTTTACATTTTCAACGGTTTCCTTTCACGCGTGAGAACGAGAAAAATTTTTTATCGGCAGGAGAAATTTTATTATTATTATTTATTTATTTATTTATTTATTTATTTTTGGAAGATTTTGTTACTGAGGGGAAAGCCCTTCGTCAACTTGCGTTGGAAAATATTCATATAGTCCCGAGGATTGTTATTATTATTATTGTTATTAATATTATTGTTTTTTATCGTGATGAAAAAGAGGGAAAATTATTTTCCTCGCGTACCAACGTTGCGACGAAAATGATTTTTTAAAGTGATAAAAAGGAGGACTTTTCAATTTTTTCGATTTACAAAAATCGCTTTTTCTTTTATAAATATGGGATCTCGACTCGAAAAATGAAAGCTTTTTGATAACGATGAAAGAGCAAAAGAAAAGAAAATTTTTAAAATAACGACGAAAAGAACATCATTGGTTCGAATCTACGAAGATGGAAACTTCCATCGGAGTTGCAAAGCAACAATGGAAGTTTCCATCGATGGAATACCGAAGCAACGATTCCTTTTCTTCGTCTTTTTTTAATACACTTTTTGTTCGATTTTTTTTTTTCTATAGTTATCGAAAGACTCAATTTTTCGATGGCGTTCCATCGATGGAAACTTCAGCGATATTAAACGGGTCACTTTTATTCGAGAATCCTATTCCTATTTTTTCGAGAAGATAATAACGTCAAAAAATAAAATGTTTTTTTAAGGAAACAAGCTAAACCGCGAAATGTAACTTTACGAATGTGTCGCGACGATTGATAGTCGTAATCAAATCAAGGGTTCGTGGCTTTCCAGCTCACTCCTTTGCTGCAAACAGGACATTCGTCATTCGTCTTCACTCCTTCTTCAACCACATCCGTTTGTCTTCATCCAATTCAAACACTCTTTACGTAAGGTTTTTTTTTTTCGATAATCCACCACTGGAATTTCCGGTATAACAAATCAGAATAACTTGGCATCTGATTTTCATCTGCTTTTTACCCGAAGAAATGATTTTCACAAAAATCAGATTAATGATTTTCATCTGTTTTTTTTTTATCCCATAAGCGAACTCGATCTATCTCGATTGGAATTGAAAAATTAAAGAAGAAATGCCCAGAATTTTGAATATGTAAAACTACTTGTAAAAGCTTTAAAAAAACAACGAATTTTATTTCTTCTTTTTTCTCTTATTTTTTATCGACGAAAAATTTCTCTTATCTAATTTTATCCGGAAGTGTCTAATAAAGATATGTAAAAATATCGCGAATTTTTTTGGCAGCGAAAATTGGTCGAAAGATACGGTTGAAAATAATGTAGGCCTGGACAAGGATACTGTCCTAATTGGCACGTTCGCAAATTGATCTTATCCTCGCTAAGCACCGTTCACCCCACCAGCGTCCATTTGTTTTTATCGTAACTACTCACGGGTCTATTCTCTAGCTTTTTAACGGTCGACTGGAGGGCGCGATGAGTGGAGTTTTCGGTCGAAACTGGAGAGTATAGGTCCCTTTGTTCGGACTGTGGAAAACCGCGACGGAAGTACGTCGTGCCAACCATCTGGGTGAAGCACTTTTTGTTACGTTCGTGAGAACGGCCTACACAGCCACTAGCTACACTTTGCGGATATCTTGACGTCAACAATTCGTGTGGAGTGGACCTCGAACAATCGAGATGATAAAAGAAACGTTGTCGTGATGACATTGCCAGGTGGAAATACGGAAATTGCCAAAACTCGAGTTGTAATATAGCTACCTTCAACTTTCTTGAATTGCATATGTAACTCGTGGTACATCGAAAAATACCGGATGTTCATTCTCCATTTTGGGAATGCGCTATTCCTCTGCGCAACTTGGAGAAAACCCTATTTCAACGACCCAACGATTTCAATACGAAAATGTCGAGGATATTCAAGAAAAAAAATTTTAGATCGAACATGATGGATCCCTCGATTTTTTTTTCTCCATTTTCTCAGGTTTAAAATATCATTTTTAATGATATTTTAAACGATTTTAATGATATTTTTAAATATTATTTTCAATGATATTTTAAAATATTATATTTAATGATATTTTAAAATATTATTTTTAATGATATTTTAAATGTCAGCTGTAAAAATTTTGGACGAGAACATCAATTCCCAATGGAAATTAAATCATTACTTTCACTCCTCGTAAAATTTGCCCTCAAACCCAGCTCTTTTCCAAACCGAAAAAAAGTTGGGTAGGAAACACGAACTTCGATCGACCAGAAGGCTCAACATTCCGAAACTACAAATTTCCTAAAGGTCATGCCAGCGAAAGCACGAAATTTCTTTGGGTTTGTTTGGGTTCGTTAGTTTGATTTTAAACCCTTGATTCCCCAAACAAACCCAAACAAGCCCAAAACATTTACAAAATTTGTAGTTTCGTAATATTAAAATTCAGGATTTTGAGCGTTCTGGCCATTCGAAGTTTCCTACCCCACCCCACCGAAAAGTATCACTGAATCGAACTATTTACTGGTGTTTCTTAACGGGTTGGTCCAAGGACAAATGAATAAATGTCCCATTTACGTAACTCTTTTCTCGCGTACCGAGAATGCAATTTAACACTTTTATCACTCGGAAAGAATTCTCATTATTTCTCTCCTTATTTCTGGCTATTGAAGGCGATACGTAATGGGAGAAGTTTCCACTTCTCAATTCCCTCTCTCCCTCTCTCTTCTATGATCAGTGTGGCCATTGTTTGAGCCATGCACGAGAGAAGCGGTGTGGGGTAGCAAACCCGAACTAGGATTCACCAAAATTCCGAATTTGAATTTACCGAAACTACAAATTTCGTAAATTGTTTGGGTTCGTTTGGGTTTGTTTGAAATTAAGGTTTTTCAATCACACTAACGAACCCACAACCTTGGGTTTGTTTGGGTTTAAAAACCTTAATTTTTAAATTAAGGTTTTAAACCTTAATTTAAAAACCTTAATTTTTAATTAATTAATTTTAAAACCTTAATTTTTTAATTAATTAATATTAAACCTTAATTTTAATGAATTAAATTAATTAATTTAAATTAAACCTTAATTTAAAACCTTAAAAACCTTAATTTTTAAATTAAGGTTTTTAAATCAAACTAACAAACCCAAACAAACCCAAAAAAATTCGGTAAAACTTTACGAAATTTTTAGTTTTGGACTATTAAAATTCGGAATTTTGAGCCATCTGGTCAACCGAAGTTCCTATCCCACCCCAGGTAACCTAGTACCTTGAATTGGACAGAAAAATCACACCTATCGAACGAACTTAAACGAGATGGGTTTACGAGGATGTGAGCTGCTTGTTTGGCCAAAGAGAAACTCATACGAAGACTTGAGTGCTGGAAGTAATTCCAGCTGAAAAATACACTGAGTGCACGTTCACCGTCATGGTATTCAAGTCTGGTTTAATAAAGAACACGTATACGTACGTACTGTTACGTACACGTCGTTCGTAGAAAAACGATTCTATCGAGTGAACTTTCACGACAGACGCAACGAGACAGCACACTTTCTTTTTCATCATCCGTTCAACGAACGCGATCTATCTCGATTGGAAATAAAAATTTAATCGTCACGACTCAACCGGATCAATTCTGTAGATAATCGAAGCTCTGTACCACGCTCCGAATAATTCGAGGGACTGAGCGTGAAAATAATTTTTTTTTAAATGGAATATAAAATTAATTATTTAATAATATTTATTTGTTACTTATTTACTTTAATTATACATTATACTTATCCTTTTTTTAATACATTTACACAACGATTAATACTTTACTATTTATTGTTATTTAATGCAAATTTTGCGACTAACATTATTTATAACGAATCTCTTTTTTCTCTTTTCTTTTTTTATTGTCAAAAGCTGATATTTTAGCATTGGAAATTTTGGTCAAAGAAATATTAGAAAAATGGAAAAAATAATAATTTTCGTTGATACCCAACAACGAAATCTTCAACATTGTTCCGTAATCAAGAGTACGTCAAAAAAATGTCAAAATTCTTAAATTTAATTCGGAAGTTCAAATAACTTCAATATTATCACTAATTATCGGGAAAAAATTAATATACATTTAGTTTTTCAATTATTACTGATTAATTCATTGTTAAAACAAATCTTTCACTATTTTGTAAATTAATTGTCAAACGTGACGATGCAGTTCAGCAAAATTTAGTACCATTCGAAATTTATTAAAATTTTTTTAATTTCAAAATTTAGTACCAAACAAACCCAAAAAAAACCCAAACATCAACGTCTGCGTTATTCAGCAAAATATTTAAAATATTCTGCGAAATATTCAGCAAAAAAATCGAAAAATATTCTGAAATATTCTGCGAAATATTCAGCAAAAAAATCGAAAAATATTCTGCGAAATATTCAGCAAAAAAATCGAAAAATATTCTGCGAAATATTCAGCAAAAAATTAAAAAAATATTTATGCGTTAGAATTATGCAAAGAGCGAATATTACTTTCGAATGATAACTTTTGCAGAGATGGAAAACGATCACATGGGCATGATGAATATGTCGGGGGGACACGGTCCACATCAAAATCACATGATGCAACAAGGCACGGACCACGCCAGCATGAACCATCACATGGACCGGGACAGTATGAGTTCCGATCATTCCAACATGGATCACGGATCTGCGTCCGGGAGCGATGGTTGCACCGGTGGTCACGCGATGCACGGGATGTCGGTAGGGGCACACTTTGCACCAGCAAAACGCTCCTTTCTAAAGGAAATATATCCAATCCCGGATTATCCATGTAACTTGAGTAGCGAACGTTACAGGCTCCACTCTCTTTTCGGATGAAATTGAAGTTCTCCTCGTATGGGCTTGAAACTGGCAATGTTCCAACGAATCGAAGTTTTTTTTCTTGTATTTTAATCTTCTCGTTTTTAACCGAAATACTGAAACATTGGCAAAAGCGGAATATTAAAATATTGGCAAAATCCAAATATTGGTAAAAATAATATAAAAAATAAAATAATATAAAATAATATAAATAATAATAAAAAATATTGGTAATCATTGGTAAAATTCAAATATCGAAATATTTACGAAAGCCATATACTGAATCATTGATAAAATCCAAATATTGAAATATCGACGAAAGCCATATACTGAATCATTGGTAAAATCCAAATATCGAAATATTGACGAAAGCCATATACTGAATCATAGGTAAAATCCAAATATTGAAATATTGGAAAAAGCCATAT
>JAPYZJ010002679.1:0-67097 GCA_030522765.1 Ophioninae sp. B BG-2022a | reverse complement strand
CTCACTTCTACTGGCTACTCCAGGGATAAAGGAATGCCGATATTTTAAAGATATGTACAAAAAATACCGTTAAAATAAAAATAGAGAGAATTCATCATTTACCCTTTTATTTTTAAGAGCTAGTGGTCAGTTTTTTTATATTAATGCACCATTTTATACTTATTAATTGTTTACATTGTATTTCAGAATACTTTTTAATTATTATTAATGATAGCCGGAAGTGATAAATGATTCAGAGACAGAGAAACAGGAAGCGCGAAAAGGGATAATGAAAAGGGAAAATCTAGAGAAAAGAGAGATCAAGACTTTCTCTTTGACCGGTTGTCAGGAAGTGAAAAAAAAAGACATTTTTCGGGCCAGTATTTTTTTTCTGAAAGGAGTGAAGGAAACGAATGGTACTCACTTCTACTGGCTACTCCATTGATGGGGGAATGCTATTATTTCAAAGATACGTACAGAAAACAAAAATGAAGTAAAAATTGGAGGGAATTAATCTTTCGCTATTTTATTTCTAAGAACTAATTGTCAATTTTTTTGATACGATTGTACCATTTTATGCTTATTATTTTATATGTTGTATTTTATAATACCTTTTGATTATTATTAATTTTAGCCGTATTCGATAAATTATTCAGATCCAGAGAAACAAGGAGCGCGAAAAGGAAAAATGTAGAGAAAAAATAGAATGAGGCTTTCTCTTTGACCAGTTGCCAGGAAATGAAAAAGGGGACTTTTATGGGGCCAGTATTTTTTTTCTGAAAGGAGTGAAGGCCACGAATCGTACTCACTTCTACTGGCTACTCCATTGGTGGAGGAATGTCATTATTTCAAATATACGTACAGAAAACAACGATAAAATAAAATTTAGAGGGAATCAATCATTCGCTATTTTATTTCCAAGAGCTATTTGCCAGTTTTTAAATACTCTTATACCATTTTATGCTTATTATTTTATATGTTGTATTTTACAATACCTTTTGATTATTATTAATTTTAGCCGTACTCGATAAATTGTTCAGATCCAGATAAACAAGGAGCACGAAAAGGGAGAGTGAAAAGGAAAAATGTACAGAAAAAATAGATTAAGGCGTTCTCTTTGACCAGTTGCCAGGAGGTGAAAAAAGGGACTTTTATGGAGCCAGTATTTTTTTTCTGAAAGGAAAAAAGGTTTAGAAGGTCGCCCACTTCTACTGGCTACTCCAATGATAATGGAATGTCAACAATTAATTTTTTTTTCCCCACATACCTTGTCATTCTTTTCGTTGTAGTAACCAACGTCGACCCACGTGGCGAGAAAAACGTGGCTGGGCGTAAAGTCTGCAGCATCCTTGAACGATGTTCTCACCATACCACCCGCCTTCGAAATAATATCGGGCATGTCCGTTTCACCGTAATAAACGGTTCCGGAGCCACGCGTGTCCACGTGCGTGTACAGTGGCGCTATCACGGGATCGTCAAGTGGAAAAGCTATGTTGAAGAATCTCTGCATCGCTCGTATAAACGACAATATCCCATTTCCATTGACCTAAAACGAACGTAACAATAAAATAAGCCCCAAAATCGATCTCGCACTTAAAATTGCTAAGCAATGCTTCGATAACGAAATCCAGCACGGAAACAAATTCTTTTATTTGTCGAGTCACGAGACTTCATTGATTTTCATGAAGCTTTCTGGACACTTCTTTGAAATACAATCGCGAAATGTTAATTTAGTCTACTTTTTATTCTATTTTTTAATTTATTTACAAAATTAAATTTATTTAAATATTTTTATATTATTATTTTTTTATATAATAATAAATAATAAAATTTTTTCGTTATTTATTTATTTTTATTATTTTATAATAAAAAAAAAATTAAATACTTTTATATTCAAAATAAATAATAAAAATTTCCGCGTTATAAAAAATACAAATATTTTCATTTTCAAAAAATGAAAATATTTTCATATTCCAAAAATAATAAATATTTTCGTATTATAAAAATTATTTTTAAAAATTCCTAAATTCCTTCCTGAATGCTTTTTTGCTTTCTTTTGTCAAATTTTGCTTTCTTTTGTCAAGTTTTTGTTTTTTAATTGGCAAAAAATGGGCTTTTGAGAAATTCAATGTTTTTTTTTTTACAATTAAGGGGCAAGTTGGGATGAAGATACGGAGATTGAATGAGATACTGGATGGCACGTGTTTGTCGATCCAATTGTCGGAGATAAGAGTGATGTAATGATTTTGACATCGCGATGAGAAGCACACGCTTCAATTATCCCCGAAGTGATGACGAATACTATGATTAGTCGTCGCTGCCGATGTCACGAGTACACATAGACTCATTGCGGCGGCACTGGATAGTACGTAAATTAATGTTGATGCCGAGAAGTCATTCACCCAAAGCGCGAATGAGTATCTTATGAATACTCAACATGTATACATCAGCTGAAGAATGTTTCTTCGTTTCAACGAATTTATATGCACAGTAATATCGTATTCAAGATTTTCACGCGAAGATAAAAAATAAATAATAACGAACAATTTAAAAAAGAAATGATAAACTATTTATAAATTAAATCTACAAATTATAAATATGAGTAAATAAACATTGCAATCGTTGACTTTGAATAAAATTAAAATTATAACAGAAATAATTAGAAATCGATAAATAAAATAAAAAATTTTGATAATTTTATTAATTTAAAATTATTTAAAGAAATAATTAAATATCAAAAAATTCGAGGGAGATTTATTAAATATTCATCAATTTAATAAGGAATTATTAAATATAATAAGATCACTGAGAAATTAGGGAATATTAACAAATTAAAGGAGAAATGATTAATAATAATTAGCAATAAATTTAGATATAGAAATAGTAATATAGTGAATTATTTATGAAATTAAAGAAACAATAATTTATGATTATAATAATGAACGAACAATTATTATTCGTAAAACGATTGAATGATGAAACATAAAAAATAAATTAATAAATTGAACGGCGTATGATTAAATATTAACAAAAGTGAACGAGAAATTTTATAAAATAAAATAAAAGAATTAAAAAAAATATATATAAATATATATAAAATAAAATTGAAGAATAAACAAACAAATGGAATAAAATCAATAAACAAAAATTAAAATAAAATTGACTTTGTCTCGGAATTGATTTACAAGTATTTCTAAATTGTGAATTATGCTCGAGACTACAATTCAGAGGAATGATCACACATTTTAGTTCTCTTGTAAACTTGTGTTGTTTTTTTTTGTCGAGGGAGATTATTCTTAATGAATTTGTCGTAAAACAATCATCGAGGGGGCTGCAGTCACGAGCCATATCCCAGTGATCCAGTTAAGTGACACCATAGACCGTCAATTGGCCCTGCGTTCTTTCACGCGTTTCAATTATTCTAAACCCTTTAGCATACGAGTTCGTTCCGTGGCGTTGACATATGACCCCCGCATCACGGGTTATTTAATTCGTCGGGAGCAACCCTCATTGACAGCTTGGTGTCCATTTCAAACATTTTTTTTTATTTTTTCCCACGATTTTTCAGGCATTTTTCAATTTATTTTTATTTCTATTTTTATAATTTTATATTACAATTATTATAAAATTTTTTGAGATTTATTTATTACGTTTATTATTATCATATTATTTTTTCAATTAATTTATGAAATTTAGTTGAAGTGTTAGTTAGACTAGAATTATTTATAATAATTATACAAAGGGTACGAGACTCAATAAAAAAAAAAAAAATCTATCGAGTATAATAATTTTTTAATTCGAAAATGCAAATCCAAAAATACTGTATCTTGGTTGATATTTTTTTACAAAATTTCACGAAATTTCATTATTCTATATCACGATTATTATAATATTTTTAATGATTTTTTTTTATTACGTTCATTATTATTATTATTTTTATGGATATTATGTATTTTATTTTTGAAAATATATTTGAATTTACATAATAATAATAATAATAATAATGTATCAAAAGTGTATTTTTCGATTTAAATAAACCCATTTGTTTTGTTCGAACTTTTTTTTTGAAAATTTTCCAAAAATTCTCGTTTTATTTACCAACCGTTTTTTCATTTCCATTTTTTATCAAACGAATTTCGGTCGTGAAAAAAAAAACGATTTCGAATTTCGTTCGTTTGGTTTCGTCCAGATCGAAATTCCGTTCCCATGGGCACTTGGAATTTCGAGGAGCATTGTTTAAGCGAGAGGTTAATGTTATGGGCTGTGTTTTAGAATTTCAGAGGCCTCTAATCTTGACTCCTTGGAATTATCATAGGAATCGGTGTACCGAATATATACGCGTATCGTGGATCATGTACCTCGCATAATTACAGCTCGACCCACTTACGACGCCCCCTTGAATTGACACGAATTTATCAATGTTTCTTATATTGTCGAACTACTCTATCACACGTAGGTTCCTTGCTTCTCAAATTTTTTTTTCCAAAAAGTCTCGTCTGAATTTGAATATGATCAATATGGCTGTTTTTCAAAAGTACGTTTTGTTAATAAAAAAATTTCCTTTCATAAAATTTTGTCGGAAAACTTTGTTAAAAAAAATAATTCATGTCTGTAAAAAGATATTTTTGGATTTTGAATATTCCATCTGTAAAATAATTTTTCCATGCGAAAAATAATAAAAATGATTACAAATGAAAGTTAATAGTAAAAATAAAAATAATAATAAAAATACAAATAATAATAGAGTGAAAAAAAAATTTATGTAAATGAGTGATAATGATAATAATTCTTGAAAATGAAAAATAAGAATGATTATAATATCAATAATAATAATGAAAAATATTATAAACTAAAAATAAAATGAACTGCTTTACACGAGGAAAATAAAAAAAAAACGAAGTGATTCTCTCGGGCTTTATTTTTTCGCAGTTTTGAGAGCAAACCAGGGATACGAAAAACAGAGAGTGAATATATATTTTTCGTTCTCTTCATTTTTCCTGAAAAAAAAATTGGAATCATAATTGAAACTTTGCTTAATTAACAAAAAAATCATAAAATAGAAATAAAACTTCATCCAGGTAATCGAACCGTAAAAAAATATTTGTTTGATTGCGAAACACCATCAAATCAGAGAAATGGATTTGTTTGATCAAAAAGATAAAAAATCCTGTCACAAAAATTGAATTACTCAATTTGTTGAAATGGAAACCGTGAAAATAATATTTGCAAAAACAAAGTAATTATTGGTAAAAAAATAACCTTTTTCGACATGTTTTACAACGTTTTTGACCTTTTTTTAAAAATAACGTAAAATTGAAAATTTGTTCGATTGCAAAAAAAAAAAATTGATAAAATCGAAGATATCGAAACGTCCATGGTGAACGAGACTGGGTGTTACTTTCACGTTTCTTTTGACACTGTTGAAACGTCGAGTGCCATATTTCCATATCTTCGAGGGGGCTATCGTCTCGGGGTCAAGGGTCACAACTCGACTTTCGATGAGGCACACGCACACGTAATGTGTAGAAACATGTACGATCACGAGCTCGAGATCACGAGTTTCGATTATACGACCTATAGATACGTGACTGATTGATTTTCGATTCAAAGTAATTTCGTACCCTCAAACGTACAGTAGCCATCTGACGTTCATTTGAAAAAAGTGCGATTTGCCAGAAACAAAGTAAAAAACAATTTGTTTTAACGAAATGGTAAACAATTTTTCTTTATTGAAAAAACCAATTTTTTTTATTGACAAAACCAATTTTTTTTTATTGACAAAACCAATTTTTTTTTATTGGAAAAAACCAATTTTTCTTAATTGAAAAAACCAATTTTTTTTATTGGAAACAACCAATTTTTTTTATTGAAAAAAAACCAATTCTTTTTATTGAAAAAAAACCAATTTTTTTATTCCCAATTAAAAAGCATATGTTTATTATTGAAAATCATAAAAACTAAAAAGCATTTTATTGATTCCAAGTTAAAAAGATATTTTGACGATTGAAAAGCATATTTGATTATGAAACAACTGCGATTTACCAAAAACAAAATGAAAATCCATTTTTTTTATTAAATAAAAAACCAATTTTTTTATTACAAAGGACTGTATTTTTAAACTGAAAAAAAAACGAAATTTCTAGTACCCAAATCAAAAACATATTTTTGATTTCCAAATAAAAAGCACATTTTGATGATTGGAAATCATACTTGATTAATATTACAAACAAATAACAATAAAAATAACAATAATAATAATAATTCTCATAAATAAACAATATTAATAACAAAAATATCAATTCTTATAAATAAAATATATTAATAATAATAATAATAATACCCATTATTGTAACTAAAAAATAATAATAAATAATAATAACAATAATTAGTAAAATATACCTGTCTCTTTCTGTCTCTATTTATTATTAATTTTATTATCCACTTATTCATAAATATATATATATATATATTTTTTTTATTGCATATATAAATTCATATATATATATATGCAACGATCAAATCATTGGAATACACGTTTGAGCAGACCCACTTGTGGCCCAGAGCGTGGACGATAAAAGCGTTAACGCAATCGTGTAATCGGGTGCAATCATTTTGATGAAGAGAATCATCGTCAACGCGATAGCCCGGAATGGAGATGATTGTAGTGTAGGCAGTGCCTCGTCTAAACTGCCTGGTTTTCCATTTTTTCTATCTTACTTCTAGGTACGTTCTACGTATAAATTATTATTATTATTATTATTATTATTATTATTATTATTATTATTATTAGTTTTTAAATAATGTGTGTATATATATATACAGAAATCCATTTGGTTGAGTCAAAAATGAATCATGGTGTTTCAGGAGGCTTTGCATACGAGATATAATGAGCTTGCATCACACCGACTACTGTCATACTCATCGGCATGACCGTGAAACTTTTCATCCGCGTGGCATGACTCGACTCGTACAATTTGTTGGGCAAACTTAAATCCCACAAATTGATCGTTGCCAACTTCCGTGAACTGTCGAATTGTCTCAAAAAGATCGCGAATGTTACGTCACTTTTTGCAGCGAGAAATAATTTTTTTAAATAATGAATTTTAGTGAATTTTGAATTGTTAGAGATTGATATTGATAAATATAGGAATTAGGGGGAATAGTGGAAATTGATATTTGTGGGAATTGGTAGAATTGATGTTTTGGGTGGTAATTGAATTTTGTTGGTAATTGGAGTGGAGTTGATTTGGGTTGTTTCGATGTTGAAATGGAATTGACGAAATTTGGGTTTGGGTTTGTTTGTTTGGGTTTTGGACGGTTTGAATTCGTTTGGGTTTGGGACAGTTTGAATTGATTTGGTGGGCAAAATTTGAATTGAATTGTTGGGCAAAATTTGAATTAAATTGTTGGGTAAAATTTGAATTGAATTGGGTGAAATTTGAATTGAATTATTGGGCAAAATTTGAATTAAATTGTTGGGCAAAATTTGAATTGAATTGGGTGAAATTTGAATTGAATTATTGGGCAAAATTTGAATTAAATTGTTGGGCAAAATTTGAATTGAATTGTTGGAGAAAATTTGAATTGAATTGTTGGAGAAAATGTGAATTGAATTGTTGGGCAAAATTTGAATTAAATTTTTGCGTAAAATTTGAATTGAATTGTTGGGCAAAGTTAGAATTAAATTTTTGGATAAAACTTGAATTGAATTGTTGGGCAAAATTTGAAATAAATTGTTGGGCAAAATTTGAATTCAATTGTTGGACAAAATTTGAATTAAATCGTTGGGCAAAATTTGAATTAAATTTTTGGGCAAAATATGAATTAAATATTTGGGCAGAATTTGAATTAAATTTTTCGGCAAAATTTAAATTAAATTGTTGGGCAAAATTTGAATTGAATTGTTGGGCAAAATTTGAATTGAATTCTTGGGCAAAATTAAAATTGCTTTGGCCGGAAATTGAATTGTTAGGCAAAATATTAATTTCTTTTTTGAAATTTGGGCACCTTATCAATATTCCAATTATTGCCTCAATTAATGACCCCCATTATTACATCCACATTGAATTTTTTAGTTTATTTTGAAAATACTGGTAATTGATAATTGACTGCACAATTGAAATGCAATTCAACGAGTTATTGAAAATGATGACGCAATCAACATAATATATCGTGGTTTTTATGCTGTAACGCATTATCTGATCGAACGACTCTTCGAGCAAGGTCAATAAAGCAATTATCAGGAGATCGCTCTTATACAATAATTAGACGCCCGCAGACTCGACTCACCAATGATTTCGAGGCTAATCTCGTAATGTCTTCGAAGCTCGGGTCAAACCCAGGATAGGATGTTATATCTATACGATAATTAACGTGGGAAACCTATGAGGCCTAATTGTCGTTAAAGTTTCGTGGATCGTCAAGGAATTGAAGTTTTTCTATTCCATATTTAAATCAATATTTATGTATATACATTTTTTCAAATTTGCAAATATTTAATTTGATATTCTATTCTAGGGAATTCTGGACATTTTTGTAAAAATGATTATAAAAGGGTTTAAAAAAGTTGATTTTTTTCTGTTAATTCTCTTATTTTTGCAAATAATATTTTCATGTTTTTCGATGTTTTTTTTTAGAACAAAAAGTGTTAAAAACTGATTAAACGTGAATTTTATATTTTTCAATTAATTCATTAATATATTTTTATTATTTTTTTATTTTATTTCCATATTATTTTTTATATTTCAAAAATGTATATATTTTAGGAAAAGTTCATAATTTTTGTATTTAAAATTAAATACACAATTTTGTTAACATAAAAACAAAAAAATATTAAAATGATTTTGCGACGTTTTTTGAGTGATTTCGATGTTTGGGTCCTCACAGAAGTGTAACCCCTTAAAAACGTGTTTTTTCGGAACAGTTTATCAATTGACATTATTTTTAATTCAACGATGCTTTTTCTCCCAAATTCGTTGTTGGGTAAAGTGGAAAAGGCGTTGGTGCGTTTGCCTGGCGGAGCTGTAAATCAAGGGGGATGTTCGGTCTAGTTCAACGGCGAAAGCTCGTACCGACACACGTGTACGTCCGCACGCGATGTCGCCCATTTTCCTTCACCGCGATGTGCAATAATTTACAAGACTTTCAGCTGGTTCCGTAAACATCGTTTATATTCGAGAAAGTCACTCCCACATGTAGAGAAACGAGAATATTTTGCATTTCGGTTTAAAAAATATTGATAATTGTAAAAAAAGATTGCTCATTTTTGTGATTAAAAAAAAAATTATATTCCTAATTATTGCGAGGTTTTGGAAAAAAAAGATGTTTTTTACGAATTTTCGAAAAAAATAGCTAATTATTACGAATTTTCGAAAAAAAAACATTTCTAATTTTTGTGAATTTTTGAAAAGAATATTGCTAATTTTTGTAAATTTGTGGAAAAAATATTGCTCAATTTAGTGAATTTTTGAACAAAATATTGCTCAATTTTGTAAATTTTTGAAAAAAATATTGCTCATTTTTGTGAATTTTTGAAAAAAATATTGCTTAATTTTTGTGAATTTGTGAAAAAAATGTTGCTAATTTCTGCGAAGTTTTCAAAAAAATATTGTTAATTTTTGCGAATTCCGGTCAATTTATGATCACCTAGTTGTCTCGAGAAAACGTCATATTAATAAAATATATTTCAATTATTATTATAAAGGTAACAAATAATAATACATCATTAATTTTTATTTAAAAAAATTTAAAGGAAAAAAAAACAATTTTTTCTCAAAATCAATAATCGTTGAAAAAAAAATGTCTAAAATGAACTTTTTTATTTTGAAGCATTCTGGTTCAATTTTTAATCGAAATAATTATTAATCTTCATTTGATGATTTTGGTACAAAATTTTGTCAAAGGACATACGAATAAATTCCTAAACGATTTTTCTACCTCACTTGTTTCATCAAAATTATTATTAAAATAATGAAATAAAAATAATATTAATATTTTAGTAATAAATTATTTAAAATATTATAAAAAATAATAATATATAAAAATATTATAAAAAAATAATAATATATAAAAACATTATAAAAAAATAATAATATATAAAAATATTATAAAAAATAATAATATATAAATAATAAATATATAAAATCACGAAACACATAGACATAATAAAATATTGTCATAATTACTATAATTTTATTTCAACAATTCAATTGCAGTAAAAAAAAAAAATTTCGATAAGAATCGACTGAATTTGACCAGGGATCCCGAGGGTGTGTGGAGGCACTACGAAAGTGCAGTTTAAGTGCAATTGCGAGTGGAAGCACGATACAAGTGCGAGTGTGTATTTCATTCCACACCGATGCACTTTTGCCAATCCTGCAAAACGAATTCGTGTCATGCCACTCGTATATACACACGCCCGTATCAGATGACGACAAATTAGACCACGCGGTCGTGAATTAAGGAGGATGACCAAATATGTCCGCGCAGACTTCGCGTTATCATCATACCCTCTCGTGAGATCATACACGGACGAACTTATTAACTCCAATAAACGAATTCATATTTCTTTTTACTTCGAAAGGGTGACCAAAAAAGTGAAATTTTTCGAAAAAAGAAAAATTTCGAAAAAGGAAAAGGTTGCCGAACTTGATGGAGTTTAGTTTTTGGAGCAGTAACGAGATCACGATGCCATCGAGTTGGGAACTTTCATAGGGAACCCATACAAACCTAAGTAGACGCAAACAAACCCAAACAAACCCACAAAAAACTCAAACAAACCTAAAAACAGAAATTATCCCTAACAAAACCCAAATGAACCCAAACGAACCCATGAGATCCTATATAAGACCAAAAAAACCCAAACGAGTAAAAAAAAACTAAAACAAACCCAACCAAACCTAAAAACAGAAATTATCCCTAACAAAACACAAATGAACCCAAACAAACTCATGAGATCCTATATAAGACCAAACAAACCCAAACAAGTTGAAAAAAACTAAAACAAACCCAATAAACCCATAAAATCTCAAATAAACCCATACGATCCTATACAAGACGAAACAAACCCAAACAAGCGAAAAAAACCGAAATTAACCCAAATATACCTAAGTAAGCCTGAACAAACCCAAACATACCTACAAAATCTAAGTAAACCCAAACAGTTTTCAAAACATCAAAGCAAACCCATACAAGCCCAAACAAACCCAAACAAACCTAAAAAATCTAAGGAAATCGAAACAAACCCAAACAAACCTAAAAAATCAAAGACAACCTATACAAGCCCAAACAAGCTTAAAAAAATCTCAGTAAACCCAAACAAACCCAAACAAACCTACAAAAATCAAAGCGGACCCAAACAAACCTAAAAAATCTAAGTAAATCGAAACAAACCCAAACAAACCTAAAAAATCAAAGGAAACCTATACAAGCCCAAACAAACTTAAAGAAATTTCAGTAAACCCAAACAAACCCAAACAAACCCAAAAAAATCAAAGCGGACCCATACAAGTCCAAACAAACCCAAACAAACCTAAAAAATCTAAGTAAATCGAAACAAACCCAAACAAACTTAAAGAAATCTCAGTAAACCCAAACAAACCTAAAAAAATCAAAGCGGACCCAAACAAACCCAAACAAACCCAAAGAAAGTGATTTCTCGATACGCGAATATAATTGTAACGTTTTCGCAAGATTGCATAATTTCGTCCGATGAAATTCATATTTACATCGCATTCGTGTATCCACTGTTCATATCTGACCCGTCATTATCTCGCGGTGCGCCGTTTATTGAAGACCTACTCGTACTCTTCTCCGATGTTTCTTAAAATATCGACCATCTTGTATATACGAGAGCTAATTAAAAATTTTCCACGACATACGCCCTCCCACCATCTTTCCTTTAGCTTTCCAACATCGAGCAGTCGCCTCTCTCGAAACAATTATTTCTCTACGAGTCTCATAGTCGTCAGAAGTTCTTTGATTCTTCGTTTGGAGTTGTCGATGTAATTTCATAAAGTGAAAAAAAAAAATTTGGCACGAATTTCCATTATTGGGGAATTTGTATTGTATTGTAATTGTATCGTAATTTTATTTTTTTCGCTTATTAATAATTTACGCGAAATTATGAAAAAATAGATTAATTAATTAATGATTAATAATATAATAAATAATCAATAAATCTTGTCTCTGTTTTTGAAGGTTCTTCACTCAGGTACCATCTTATCTTTGATAAGCTTCCGAGTTTTTTTCAACTTCTTTTTTAATTTCTGGTCATTCATGATTCTTCAAGATACTTTTGGATTTCTTATCACAAATGATTCAAGGTACTTTTATATTTATTGTTGCCAATGATTGTTCAAAATACTTTTAGATTCTTATCGAAATCTGAAATACTTTTAGATTCTTATCAAAAACTAAAATAGTTTTAGATTCTCATCAAAATCTAAAATACTTTTAGATTCTTATCAAAAACTAAAATACTTTTAGATTCTTATCACCAATAATTGTTCTCTATCGTTTTAGATTCTTATCATCAATGCTTGACCAAAATACTTTTAGATTCCTTATCATGAATGATTCTCCAATTTTTAGATTCTTATCAATGATTTTCTAAAATGCTATTAGATTCTCATTATCAATCATTGTTTTCTATACTTTTAGATTTTTTATGAGCAATGCTTCTCCAAAATATTCCTAGATTCTTATCACGAATGAAATGATTCTCCGAAATGCTTTTAGATTTCTTATAAAAAATACTTCTCCAAAATACTTTTAGATTTCTTAAGGAACAATGCTACTCCAAAATACTGTTCAATTTCTTATCACAAATAATTATCAAAAATACTTTTCAATTTCTTATCACAAATAATTATCAAAAATACTTTTCAATTTCCTATCACAAATAATTATCAAAAATACTTTTCAATTTCTTATCACAAAAAATTATCAAAAATACTTTTCAATTTCTTATCACAAATAATTATCAAAAATACTTTTAAATTTCTTATCACAAATAATTATTAAAAATACTTTTAAATTTCTTATCACAAATAATTATTAAAAATACTTTAAAATTTCTTATCACCAATTCTTCTCTTCGCTCCTGAAGATCCCCGAAAAAAAAATTCATCAAAAAACCATACCATTAAAAATAAAAAAACAAAATACTAATTGACTTACATAAATGCTGGGGTAGATCCTGTCGTAGAAGGCGATGGGTGTTTTGAGGGTGGTTTCAGCGGAGACGAGTTGGCCATTGTCGATTTGTAGGGTTGATGCACCGGGTAGAGCGTAGGGATAAAGGTGGTCACGTGACAGGGCGATTGCACCGTTCGTAAATACCGCGATAATTAGTAACGACACGAGGAACTTTGTACCCGAAATTCGAGACATCCTGACGTGGTAGATGTCGAAGCGCGACTGATGATGGTCGGTCGCAGTCGAGGACGTTGGAAACACGACGTCGTCGTCGCACAAAAATCCCAATTCGTGTATTTTTGCTTCCTCCTCTTAAATTTTGTATTTCTGAACTCCTGGAGGTTTTTTTTTTCTAGTTTTTTTTCTAGTTTTTTTTTTGTTTTTTTTTTTAAGGGGGAGAAAAGACTCGAATTTTCGTAGCGATAAATTAGAGTGGCCAAAGACGACGAAGTCGTCGTTACGAGTATCGGCTTTCAAGAGAGTCGAACGAGCATTCGCCCCACCCTCGATATGCTTTCTGAGTTCTCTCGCGATCACTACTCGCTTATAATCGGGTTCTCTCCTTCACTGAGACACTATACTTATGGCTCTCGAGGCTTTTCGAGCTGTTTTAACTGGGGCCCCTACCCCCACCCCTCTAGAGCTGCCCTCATCCCTCCTTTGCCCTTTCCACGAGCGTGGACGAATGTATGGGCCAATATTGGAGCGATGACGTTACGAATGTATCGAACTGAGAGCCACGCGCTTTTTTATCTAAACGCTCTTCCTCTCTCTCGCTCTCATCCCGGTTTATTAATTTTGCAGCTTATTTTTTTAAATTATTTTTTAGTTTGTTTTCAAGTTCATTTTTAAGTTTTGTAAAGTTTATTTTTGAATTTGTTTTTGAAGTTTATTTTTAAGTTTTTCAAAGTTTATTTTTTAAGTTTGTTTTTAAGTTTATTTTTAAGTTTTTTAAAGTTTATTTTTAATTTTTTCAAAGTTTATTCTTTAAATTTTTGTTAAAGTTCGTTTATAAGTTTATTTTTAAGTTTACTTTTAAGTTTATTTTTAAGTGTTTTCGAGTTGTTTTGCTATCGTCAATCAAGTTTTTTTTGTTTTTTTTATTTACCGTTTTTTGGTTTATATTCCGGTTTTTTTTAAATTTATTTTGCTTTTTTTGTTAGATTATTTAACATAAATGATAACTAAATAGTTATTATTTTGATTTTTTAAATATTTTATTTTATTTTGTCATAACTTTGTTTTTCCCAATTTTCCCGAAAGTTTTTTTTTACTGAAGCATAATAAAATTTTATAATACAAAAAATATAAATAATTTTGTACTACAATATGTAACAAAAAAATTTACAATCGTCAACAATTTTTGCATAATTACACCTCATATATATTTCTATATTCATGTATATGTGCATATACATATATACACATTTTCATTGAAACAAATTATACATACATAATAAATATGCCAAATAAACCCAAACAAACCCAAACCAACTCAACCAACCAAAAAATAAATAAACACATAAATATGCATACATTTTGTTCCAAGCTTGTAAATATAATACCAATCGTTAATTAATTGATATTGGGAGCCCTTATATCAATTAATTTTTTCAATTAATCTATCAATTAATTTTTTCAATTAATCTATCAATTAATTTTTTCAATTAATCTATCAATTAATTTTTTCAATTAATCGATCAATTAATTTTTTCAATTAATCTATCAATTAATTTTTTCAATCAATCGATCAATTAATTTTTTCAATTAATCTATCAATTAATTTTTTCAATTAATCTATCAATTAATTTTTTCACTTAATCTATAAATTATTTTTTTCAATTAATCTATAAATTATTTTTTTCAATTAATCTATCAATTAATTTTTTCGATTAATCTATCAATTAATTTTTCCAATTAATCTATCAATTAATTTTTTTCAATTAATCTATCAATTATTTTTTTCAATTAATCTATCAATTAATTTTTTCAATTATTCTATCAATTTTTCAATTAATTTAACCTACAGTTAAAACAGTAAAGAAATTTCGATACTCGTTTCCGGAAACGGAAGTGTAATCGGCCATTTCGAATTTGTTTGGGTTTTTTTGAGTTTGTTCGGGTTTGTTTGGGTTTGAATAAATTTGGGGAAACTCGAGTTAATTCGGTAATGAGAATATCGGGATCTTTTGAACTCCCCCGGAGATTAATTCTTTTGGAATGAGCGTTCTGAGCCGCTCGGTCCTCTATTGCGGCACCGCGCTGACTGTGATGGGACAAACCAGCTGCGTAGGGTTTACGACTCTGTAATTGCACCGCGAGTTTCTCTCGCTCTCGTTGCACTTGGGGCCCGCGGGAGCATCATTCCCAACCCTCCCGGAAATATTGTGAAACGAAGAGCGTCAGACGAACGGAGGTGGACCTACATTCACAAACTCGTTTCCTCATACATGGATGGATCACGGAGTGAACGTTGCGTTATCGTGCCCGAACAATTGCCGGAGGAATTCCAATCACCGGAGAATCATGCGTTCAATTTTCTCTCGTGACCGCGGCGTTTATGTTTTTTTTTTTTTAATTTATTTATTCTTCGGCTTTTCCTCCTCAACTATTTTTTTTCGAAATATTAATTAGCTTTTCGATTTTTTTAAATTGATTAGTAATTAATAATATTAATAATACTAATAATAAGAATAAATAATTGAAGTATGGTTATTTACTCGTCAACTATTTTTTTCCCTAATTTAAAATAACTTTTTGATTTTTCAAAATTATTTAGTCATTAATAACAATAATAATAATAATAATAAATAATTTAATTATGGTTTTTTTACTGGTTAACTTCTCCTTCCCAATTGTTTTTTGTATATTGAATAAACAAATGATGTTTATATTTTTTGTTTTCAGTAAAAGTAATTTATTAAAAATTGATTATTCTTTGTTTTATTATTATAAACTTTTTCTCATATTTATTATTTTACTTTGTGACAAATAATGTAAAATTTGTTATCATTGATGTAATTAATATAATTATGATTTATTTAAAAAAGAAACTATTTTAAAAAACGTGCTATAAGTTACCTTATTTAAAAATTGTAATTTTTTTATAAACATTTTATTTTTATTTTTTAAAATAATATTTTTTATATGTAAATTTTTATTAATTTTGAATTCATTAAATTTCATTTTTTATTTTTAATTTATTATTTTTATTTTTTATTGTTTATATTTTTTATTTTTATTTTACCTTTTTTGAAAAAAACTATTTTAAATAAAATTATAAAATAAACGTGCTACAAGTTACCTTTTTTATACAAACCTCGTACCTGGATCCAAATGGGAACGAAATAATTGCACGATCGTATCACATTGTAAATTGATCTTTATTACAAGAAATTACGTAGCTAATTTGTACATATAAAATATAAATATGGTACAAGTACTATGATACAAAGATGTGGCAGTGGGATTTAGAAGAAGTATTTTCTTTTCTTTTTTCTTCAAACGGCAGTCGGACACAATTTTCCAAATTCGCTATTCGATCCGACCGTTCAGTTTTTTTTTTCATTTTTTTTTTCATTTTTTTTTTCATCCGTTCTCGATCATTTACATTTCACTTTTTATCGTTTCTCGATATTTTCCTTTCCTTCAACGAACACAGCTCAAAAATTGTATGGCAATGAGTATACAAACGATATAACAGACTTGTCGGGGGATTCGACGTATGGCTGGTTTTTCATTTTTTTTTCATTTTCGAGTGTGCGTGTTCGTGTACGTGTGCGTGTGTGCAAATTCATTAACGATTAATCGACGTCTCTTCTCACTATTTTTTACGTGTCAATCGAACATTTTTGGTCCTTCGGGACGAATTTTTCACTTTTTTTTTTAATTTCGACTGAAAATTATTTTGCAATTTTCGATCGATCGAATTTCGATCGATCGGATCCGTTCGGCAATCTGATTGGAAAATCGAGAAGAAATAGAACAGATTTTTTTTTCTTTTTGGATTTTCCAAATTTGTATTGTTGGTCATTTGTCAATAAATATCGAATTTTTATGATCGAATTTCATCTGGATTTATTCAATTGCGAGAAAAAATACAATTGCATTTTTTCTAGTTATTTCGAATTTTTTCGAATCATTTTTTTAGTTTTCTTTTTTTGGAAATCATAATTACTGTAAAATGTAAGTAAATTTGAGGTTAGGAAATTAGATCGAAGACATTGGATTATTTGAACTTTTTTTTGTTAAAGAAACATTTAAAAGACAAAAATGTATTATTATTTCCACAGCGAAAAAAAAGTAAAAAAAACAAAGTCTTTTCCAATAGTTAAAAAAAAATCTTTTACGATTTTTTTACGCCTTTTCTGATTGAAATTTAACCAATTTGACTTAATTTTTTTTAAATAATTGAATCAATAATTAATATTGTCGAATAATGTTAATTATTGTATTTTTGGGTTATTATCAACCAGATTTTGCTCAGATTTCAAGTGCAATTAAAAACTTGATTCATAATTGATAAAAATGTGAGAAATATTTTTTTTGTATGAAAATAGTGTAAAATATAAAATAAGAAATAAAAGTAGGTATATTCAAAGCTGTTCGATCTTTTCTCTTCAATTTAATTCCTATCAGTTGCTAAATCAATCGTTCGTTCAAAAAAAATGTCTTTGTTTTTTCAGATTTGACTGGCGGACATTTTGGATTTTCAAATTCCGTTAAACACACTATTCAGCCTCGTACGAAATCCTGGAGTTTGAACGAGAAAGACAGGAGTTTGGATTGATCATCTATTGAATAGTACGAAATTGGAAAGCGACAGGTTTTCACGTTCGTTAATCCTTCGAATTTCAAATTACGTTAAAAAGTATTTTTTCAATTAATTTTCTTTTTTTTTTGGCGAGAATGACCGAAACCTCGAAATTTTCGCTTTCCAATTTGACTCTAACGAAGAGCCTCGATTATCCTTTGCAATTACCAAAAATTACGATTAAGTTGCTCCGTGACTGCGATTTTTTATTTTTTTTTAAATTGTTTTTTTTTCGTTTGTTTCATTTTTTTAATATTCGTCTTTCCTAAAGTGAATTACAGAGACCTACGACGTGCGGTAACTGCTGATTAACGATTAAAGCTACGATAATATTACTCGAATGAACGTGCGTGCATTAATAATATATCAATAACGGCGGTTCTCCTTTAATTTTTTTATTGTTAATCGTTTAACAGTTTTTTATTTCCTGTTTTTTTTCTTTTCTTCTTTTTTTTTCGTTTTTTTTTTCTTCGGTTTTTTGGCAGTTCGTGTCAATGTAAATCCCGTTTTTGACAGGGTCTCACTCATCGTCCCCAAAATTTATTGTATTTCGCATTCTCGAGATCGCGATTCGTAAAATCGAAAATTCGAAAATTCGAATGATTTTTCAATTCTCAAATGTTTGCGAACGAAGAAAAACAACCGAGGGCTCACGTGATTCCAGAATCTTCCAGACAATCGTCTCGATGCGAATTTAATCTCGGTGAAATTTATCGATCGAAATTCTCGAATTCGTGAAATTTCGTCGTTTTTGTTTTTTTTTTTAATAATAAAAACGAGACACTTCCGGTCAACTCTAATAATCGTACTACAAGTATAACGTAAAAAACGATGCAACAAGTTTCGGAAATAAGTGACGAACGATCTCGCAAAATCATCACTGTGGAAGATCCGTTTTTTTTTAAATCATGTATACATATATATTGAACAAAATTTGTATCATTTAAAACAATGTTTTATACTTTTATCGAATAAACTTTATTTTCAGCAAATCAATAGCTCAATCGAGAATCGTTGAATATCCATTTGGAACGATAAGATTCTTAACGACTTCGTGTCGACGCAACGATTTATGAGATCGGCGGGATTTACTGTAATGCGAAATGACACGCGTCGATTAATATTCATGGCTTACGATGCACTTTTCCAAAAAAGTTTTTGGCCGATTGGTACCAAATTTTGACAGGTGACGTCTGATGGATGAAGGAAGGGCCTTGTACTCTCCGATTTCCAAAATTGTAAAAAATAAAGCTGAAAATTGGCTTATTTTGAGAAGAATCCATTAAAAGTTGATATTCATGGCTTGTAAAACGCTTTTCTAAAAAAGTTCTTGGCCGATTGGTACCAAATTTTGACAGGTGACGTCTGATGGATAAAGAAAGAGGCTTATACTCTCCGATTTCCAAAATTGTAAAAAATAAAGCTGAAAATTGGCTTATTTCGAGGAAAATCCATTAAAAGTTGATATTCATGGTTTGTGAAACGCTTTTCCAAAAAACTTCTGGACCAAATAGTACGGAATTTTATCAGACAATGTCTGATACATTGAGGAAGGTCCTAAAACTCCTCGATTTACAAAATTTTCAAAAATAAGGTCAGAATTAATTTATTTCGTAGAGAATGCATCCTGCTTGAATATTCACGCTTTACGACACACTTTTTCAAAAAAGTTCTTGGTCGATTGGTGCTAAATTTTGACATTGAATGTCTGATATATTGAAAAAGGGTTCAAAACTGCCTGTTTTCGAAAATTTTCAAAAATAAGACAACAGATGTATTTTGAAAAAATGCATCGTTTTTTAAATGGAAAGTTAACTGAAAAAAACTTCTCGACGTTTTATACGTCATCGAAATATCTCGGCGCGTGTCATTTCATCCCAAAAAATTCCGGCGTTCGAAAGAAACGATCTCAAAATTCGTCCATAGTTTCGAATTCCTTTTTTTTGTCCTCTCTTCTACGAATTCTCTATATTTCCGTACTAGGAGCAATAAATTGGCCCGTGTCGAGCATATGCGATCACACTTACTTTTATCGTTCCACTTCTATTTCCGGTACGGTTTTACGGACAATTTGCCACACGCGACGAAATTCCCTCGTCTAGTCGGCTCAACTCTCCCTCTCTCTTTCACTCTCACTCCCGAGGTTTATTTTTTCCCCGAACGAGCTAATTTATCGTATCAGTCGTCTCTAAGACGTTCATCGAAATACTAAAATTTGGCATTTGGCCATCAGTCTTTATCGGAAGTCGTGTTGTATGTGTGTGTAAGTGTTTTTCTCGATTCCCTCTCGTTGACTTTTCGTTTTTTTTTTTACTTTTTTCATTTTCTAAATTTTTGTATATCAAGATGACGATGATGGTTGATAACGATTATTGGTGATGAATCGACTGATGGAATCGACAATTTCATGTCAATGGCGATTCGTTTTTTAAGCTCAGCACGTTCCATGAGTTTTTTTGGGTTTTTTGGAATTTGTTTGGGTCTGTTTGGATTTTTTTAAATCTATCTGGATTTGTTTGGGTTTGTTTGGGTTTAAGTGGGATTGTTTGGGTTTTTTGGGTTTCTTTTGATCTGTTTGGGTTCGTTTGGGTTTGTTTGGGTTTTTACGGTTTCTTTTTATCTGTTTGGGTTTGTTTGGGTTTACTTAGGTTTGTTTGGGTTTATTCGAATTTTTTGAGTCTGTTTGGCATTTTTGAGGTCAGTTTGGATCTGTTTGGGTCCGTTTGGGTTTGTTTGGATTTGTCTGGGTTTATTTGAATTTTTTGCGTCTGTTTGGGATTCTTGAGGCATTTTTGGAGTTGTTTGGGTTCGTTTGGGTTTGTTTGGGTTTGTTTGGGTTTTTTTGGTTTTTTCTGATCCGTTTGGGTTCGTTTGAGTTTTTTCGGTTTCTTTTGATCTGTTTGGGTTTGTTTGGGTTTATTTGGGTTTATTTGAGTTTGGTTGGGTTTGTTTGGGTTTATTCGAATTTTTTTAGACTGTTTGGGATTTTTGAGGTCAGTTTGGATCTGTTTGGGTCCGTTTGGGTTTGTTTGAATTTTTTGCGTCTGTTTGGGATTCTTGAGTCCTGTTTGGGTTCGTTTGGGTTCATTTGAATTTTTTTACTGCGTTCGGGATCCTCGAAGCCTGTTTGGATTTGTTTGGGTTCGTTTGGGTTTGTTTGGGTTTGTACATGTTTTTGCAAATTTCATGGCAACGGAGACTCGTCATTTAAGCTCAGTACGTTCAACGACTTTGTTTGGGTTTGCTTGTTTTTGTTTGGGTTCGAGTTCGTGTTTTTTGCCTAATTACACGGCAATGGAGACTCGTAATTCAAGCTCAGCACGTTCGACGAGTTTGACTTCGATCGTTCTTCGTTCGTTTATTTTTTTGTTTTCGATTTTTCTTTTTTTTTTTTCAATAAAATGTTTAAACCTTTGGAGATATCGAGGCTGATCGATCAGCACGCCGTCCAGCGAACTGATCCCTGTATACGTTATGTTATTCGGATTCCAGGCGGTGGCTCGAATCGTCTTTTACTCTGAAGTGGACAAGAGTCGAAACACGTCACCAGCAATACGTGACTTTTGCACGCCTCGACTCTCTTCTGCAGTATAAACGTCTCGGATTCCAGTGCTTCGAGAAACGATGGGTCTCGCCAGTCCATGCTCTCCTCAACGTGAACTGCTCGTTTTGACAATACAAAAGTTTTCTGTTAAGTTCACTTCGAGATCGCAGCTTACTTCGGCCTCGAGTTTTGATTCATTGAGTTTTGAGAGCTTCAAGTTTAGATCTCATCGTTTGAGTATCAAATCTGTATCGATCGAGGGCTTCAGCTATTGTGGAAAGAAAAATTGCCTCGGAAGATTTTTTTCTTCGAAAAATTCGCTCGGAAGATTTTTTTCCTCGAAAAATTGGCTCGGAAGATTTTTTTCCTAGGAAAATTGCCTCGAAAGATTTTTTTACTCGAAAAATTGGTCGAAAAATTGTTTGACTTGAAAAATTGGCTCGAAAGATTATTTTCCTCGAAGAATTGCCTCGAAAGATTATTTTCCTCGAAAAATTGGCTCGAAAGATTATTTTCCTCGAAAAATTGGCTCAAAAGATTTTATTCCTCGAAAAATTGCTTTAAAATATTTTTTTCCTCGAAAAATTGCTTTAAAATATTTTTTTCCTCGAAAAATTGCTTCAAAATATTTTTTTCCTCGAAAAATTGCCTCGAAAGATTTTTTTCCTCGAAAAATTGCCTCGAAAGATTTTTTCTTCAAAAAATTGCCTCAAAATATTTTTTTCCTCGAAAAATTGCCTCGAAAGATTATTTTCCTCGAAAAATTGCCTCGAAAGATTTTTTTCCTCGAAAAATTGCCTCAAAATATTTTGTCCTCGAAAAATTGCCACAAAATATTTTTTTCCTCGAAAAATTGCCTCGAAAGATTGTTTTCCTCGAAAAATTGCCTCGAAAGATTGTTTTCCTCAAAAAATTGCCTCGAAAGATTTTTTTTCTCAAAAAATTGCCTCGAAAGATTTTTTTTCTCAAAAAATTGCCTCGAAAGATTTTTTTCCTCGATAAATTGCCTCGAAAGATTTTTTTTCTCAAAAAATCGCCTCGAAAGATTTTTTTTCTCAAAAAATTGCCTCAAAAGATTTTTTTTCTCAAAAAATTGCCTCGAAAGATTTTTTTCCTCGATAAATTGCCTCGATCTTTTTTTTCCTCTAAAACACGATTTGAAAAAAGAAAAACAAAAGAAAAATGGATTTTTATTTTCCAAAACAAAAAAAAAACTTTTCATTTGTTCATTTTATCAAAGAAAAAGAAAAATTGTAAAAAAAAATCAATCTGCAATCTAAAGAAGTAGAATAAAAAAAAAAGAGTAAACTCACGTTCGTAGCTCCAACGATCATCGGGTACCAAAAGTCTCTTTTTGGCGTCTCGCAACTCGATTCTAAGAAGGAGCTGGCGCAGCCGAAGGTTGTGTATCCTGGACATCGTGCCACGCGGATGCGAGCGTCGTTGCGCGCGACGCTCCAGTATTTCCACGTCCTCGCCTGTGTATTCGAGAATCCCCGCGGGAATTTGAGGAGGCCGTGGCAACCGGTGGCCTGACTCTTCCACCGGCCGTACCACCGCTGAAACACCCGCACAACGTCGATGTTAGAACGCCCAGTGCACCACCTGAGAATAAATCATCGGAAGGGGGCATGTCTTTAGCGTTTTTCCATTTTTTTCTTCTTTTTTTTTTAAATTGTATTTTTCGTTTTTTGATTTTCTGTTTTTTTTTTACATTTTTCGTGTTTTTAAATTTTTATTTTTCGTATTTTATGTTAATTTTAATTTTTATTCCGTTTAAAATTCTTTTTTTAATTTTAGTTTTTTTTTTAATTTTGAATTTTCGTTTTTTAATTTTTAATTTTTCGTTTCTTTTTTATTTTAATTTTTATTCCGTTTTTTTTTAAATTGTCGTTTTTTTTCAAATTTCGAATTTTCGTTTTTTAATCTTTAATTTTTCGTTTTTTTTATTTCAATTTTTATTTCCTTTTTTTGAATTTTTTTAAATTGTCGTTTTTTTTTAATTTTGAATATTCGTTTTTTAATTTTCTGTTTTTGTTTTTAATTTGTGGTTTTTTGTTAATTTTAATTTTTCGTTTTTTTGTTAATTTTAATTTTTCGTTTTATTTTGTAAATTTTTATTTTTCGTTTTTTTTTGTTAATTTCAAATTTTCGTTTTATTTTGTTAATTTTTATTTCTAGTTTTTTTTTGTTAATTTTAATTTTTGTTTCGTTTTTAAATTTTTTTTTATTTTCGTTTTTTTTTCGGTTTTTATTTAAATTTAATTCGATTCGATTCCATCGAATTCAATGCGATGTGACTTTACTCCATTTTATGCAATGCAATTCCCTTGAATTCAACTTTATATAATTCAATTTTATTTAATACAATTTTATTTAATAATAAAGTATGCAATCTGTTAACGGCTTCGAGCTTCAAGATTTTTTTAAAGATTTTATTTTGTCTTCTTGATATTTGCTTTGTTTCGAAGAGGAACTTCGTGTGAGCCAATGGTGGCTCGGGTAGAAATTTATCATGAAATATTAAGATGGATTCTCGTGCTCGAAACGAGACGGATAAAAATGAGGGCTCTTCAGCTACATCGAGATACGGATAAAATCCTGGTGTCAATCATAATGTGATTAATCAGCCGATCCACTGAAGAGTCAGAAATAATTTTTCGTGTCATAAACGTTTTTGCACTAAGACACGTAAACGACGTTAATTGACGAAACGTCTATTTAAATCGAATTATCCAAAAAAATATTATTTATATGAGCGAGGATAGGTAAATTGAAAATTAAAAGGATTTTATTAATTAATTGAAAAGATTCTGAAAGCTGGGTTGGAAAATATAAGATTTTATTTATTTAATTTAAATAATTAATTTTTTTTTGAATTTTTTTATAGCTTGGAAAATTAGTTTTCAATTAATTGAGTGAAGAAATTATTTTTTCAATTAATTCAGTTAAATTGCTTTCAATTGAATAACTTAAAGATTTAATTTTCAATGAATTAATCAATTTGGAGAATTGATTTCCAATCAATTAATTTAACAAATGAATTTCTTTCGAATAGTTTAAATACTCGATTTATTTATTTAAATAATTTAAATAATTGATTTGTTTTTAATTGAATATTTTAGAGATTTAGATTTTAATAGAATTAATTAATTAATTAATTTACAGAATGGATTTTTTATTTAAATAATTTGGAGATTTAACGATTAATTAATTAATTTTAAAAATGACTTTTCATTTAACTAATCTACAAAAGTAATTTTCAATTAATTATTTTGAAGATTATTTTTTTAATAAAACCATTACAAATTAAAAAATTATTTATTTGCATTAAAAAAATTAACAAAAAAAATAATTTAAACGTAAATATTCAAAAATTAGTACGAATTTTTCTTAAACATGGCTTGGGTTGTATTGATCAATTGAATTGATTTTAAATTTTCCCAAATTCAAATTGATTTTAAATTTTCCCAAATTCAAATTGATTTTAAATTTTCCCAAATACAAATTGATTTTAAATTTTCCCAAATTCAAATTGATTTTGAATTTCAATAAATCAAATTGAATTTGAATTTTTCAAAATATTATTTCTTCTTACTTCGAAAAAAAAAAGTTTCGAAAAATATGAATGAATTCGTAATCACCTTGATGCTCCTGAAGTGCACCGGTCTGTCGAGACGAGTCACTCGCAATGCTGCTAGTCTCGCTGTCCCTGACGATGCTGTCGTAACCCGAACTTTCGGCTCGATGTCTGGAAAGCGTCGCTGGCGATAGTTTGGCAGCTCGGGGGGTCGAATCAGCCCCGGAATCGGAACCCTCTCTGTTCAGAACGAGGGACGATCCGAGGCTCAGAATTTTTCGTTGCATACGGCCTGAGGACGGAACCGAGGACGGTATTGACAGCTGAAGAGGAACGGTCGCTACAAATGTTTTAACAATTCGATTAATAATCGTCCTTCGTGCCTTTCTCGGGATTAATATTTTTCACGAATTTTATATTTTTAAAGTTTGTCATTTCTAAAGTCTATCATTAAATCGATTTATCATTTAATACATTTTTAGTTAAAAGAATTATTTGAAAAATCGAAAATTGGAGAATAATTTGAAAAAAAAATTTTGAAAAATGGAAAAATGGAAAATAAATGCTATGAAAATGGAAAATTGGAAAATAAATAATTCGAAAATGGAAAATAAATAATTCGAAAAAAATAGCGATTTGAAAAATGTACGTTTTATAAAATAAATAAGTTAAAAAATGCACGATTGAAAAAATTTATAATTTGAAAAACTTACGATTTAAAAAGTTATTCATTTAAAAAATGTAAAATAAAAAAAAATTATAATTCGAAAAATGCACGATTGAAAAAAATGAGTAATCTCGAAAATTTACGATTTAAAGAATGTGTAATTTCAAAAATTATAAAATCATCTCAAAAATCCCAATATTTTTTGTTTCTTAAATTTTGTCAGTTATTTTCACATCGGAATTTTTTCCGAACTCAAAATTGATTAAATCATCGATCGTATTGAATCAAAATTTACCAAAAATGAACGCAGCTGAAAAAATAAAAAATGTATAAAAAAAAAAAAGAAAATTGAGAATTAAACACCGAGCGTAAAAAAGAAATAAAAAGCGTTAACAATAAACAATAAAAAAGGGAACGAGAAACAAAAAAAAAAGTGAAAAACACAAAAAAATCGGAAAAACAGAAAACGTCTCCTAAAAAAAAGCATTTTGAAAAATGATAAAACGTACCTGGAATTTTGTTGTCATCCTCGATGTCGGATTTTCCGGTGACCGTTCTTTCCGATCTTTCGGCAGTCGTGAATAATTTTTTGGCCTCGACGTATTCCTCTTCAGGATCGGAGCCGGATGCGCCGTTTCCGGGTATCCTTTCGATTTCCTCTTTGAGATTGGGATTGGAAGCACCGTCGGGATGTCTAAGACTGGAAATATTGCAGTCTCCGAGTTTGCCGCAATATCTACGAGGACTGGCGAGATGAGCGACGCTGCTCGGGTACCAATACGAGGCTGTTGCCGGACGTGACATGCTCTGACGGCAATTGTCGCATATTTTCTCCTGGTCGCTCTTCCCAGCGATGTAAGCGGGCTCGCTGTATATACTCCCGTGATTGCTCGCGGCATCGTTGAAAAGTACGTCCGACAGCAATAGTGATTGACAGCGTGAAGGTGGACGGAAGACTGTGGCCGCTAAAAATTTTTTATTTTTTTTTTTCATTTTAATAAAATGAAAAAACAAGAAAAACTAATGAAAGCAAGTTTTTGAAGTCGAAAAATTGACAGCTGTCAAATTGACAGTTATTGACAGCGAAAGGGTGGAGGAAAGACTGGCTGGTGTAAAAATGTATTTTTGTTCGAGATAAAAAGAAAAAGAATGACGGCGAGGGTTTTAAGTCGAAAATTGACAGGTGTCAAATTGACAGTTATTGACAGCGGAAAGGTGGAGGAAAGACTGGCCGCCGTAAAAATGTATTTTTGTTCGAGATAAAAAAAAAAGAATGACGGCGAGGGTTTTAAGTCGAAAATTGACAGGTGTCAAATTGACAGTTATTGACAGCGGAAGGGTGGAGGAAAGACTGGCCGCTGTAAACATGTATTTTTGTTCGAAATGGAAAGAAAGAGAAAAGAATGAAGGCGCGGGTTTAAAGTCGAGAAATTGACAGGTGGTATCGAACTGTCAAATTTATAATGATTGACAGCGGGAAGGTGGAAGACTGTGAAAAAAGGAAACAAAAAATTAATGACACCGAGTTTTTTAAGTCGGGAAATTGACAGGTGTCAAATTGACAGTTATTGACAGCGGGAAGTTGAACGGAAGACTGTGGCCGCTAAACCTATATTTTCTTTTCATTTTCAATAAACAGAAAACAAGAAAAATCAATGATAGCGATTCTTTGAAGTTGAAAAATTGACAGGTAGCATCGATCTGCCAAATTGACAGTTATTGACAGCGGAAAGGTGTACGGAAGCCTAACCTAGAAACTTATTTTCCTTTGAACCAAAAAAAAAGGAAAAAGAATGACAGCGCGAGTAGACAGTCGAGAAATTGACAGCTGGTATCGAACTGTCAAATTGATACGTCGATTTAATTTAAAACAACAAAAAACAAGAAGAAAAAAATTACAGCGAGTCATTGAGTCGAGAAATTGACAGGTTGTAGCGAACTGTCAAATTGACAGTTATTGACAGCGGGAAAGCAGAGCTTTCTAACCTAACTTAAAAAAAATGCATTTTCCAAACTTTCGTGATTTCTCGTTCGTCCAGTATAGCAAATAAAGTTCGATTCTCTTGATCTCTTACATGGGGTGTCTCGGACGCTCACGGAAGACGAGTTTTCCCTCTGGTAGGTTGCCGAATTCGAGACGTTAGCGAGGGCGAGTTTGCTCTGATAGAGTTCGTGGAGTCGTGCCAATTGGTCGAACTTGTGTCTGGTCTCTTGCTCGAGAAAGTCCTCGTGGTCGAAGTAAGGTCGTGGTAGTACGCCAGCGGTCACGGAAGGTGGATAGTGCGATCTGTATCTATCAGTGTCTGACATAACTGACATTGAGTCTGCAAGTAAACCAATTGTTCCAAAGTCGTATCAAGATTCTAGGCAACGACGAATCATGAAAGGTTGATGATAGAAATATCTGGTGGGAAAAATCGACAGGGTATTTTCAAAATCCATTGAGGCATTTGCGGGCTTATTTGGGCTTTTTTGATAGGAAAATCTACAAGAGAGCCCTTAAAAGCCCTTAAAAGCCCTTGAAGCCCTTAAAGGATCTTAAAAAACCTCAAAAGCCTTAAAAACCCTTAAAAGACCTTAAAAGCCCTTGAAAGCCCTTCAAAGCCCTTAAAAATCGTTCACAACCCTTAAAAGACCTTAAAACCCTTAAAAGACCTTAAAAGCCCTTAAGTATCGTTCACAACCCTTAAAAGACCTTAAAAGACCTTAAAAGTCCTTAAAAGGCCTCAAAAGCCTTTGAAAGCCCTTAAAAGCCCTCAAAAGCCCTTAAAAGACCTCAAAAGCCCTTAAGAGTCCTTAGAAATCCTTAAAACCCCTTATAAGACCTTTAAAGCCCTTAAAATTCCTTCACAACCCTTAAAAGACTTTAAATTACCTTAAAAGCCCTTGAAAGCCCTTAAAAGCCCTTATTCAGGTGCCCTTGAGGCAGTAGGACTAACTTTGATCATTACAGAAACTCACCATTATAAATAGCTTCGATAAAATCTCTAAAGTCTTTGAAGGGATTATTTGAGGTTTCCCTAATAGAAAAATCCTCAAAAAAGCCCTCAAAAGCCCTTAAAAGCCCTTGTAGCCCTTAAGGGCTTTCGAGCCAAGGACGAGATTTTGGGATTATAGAAACGTACTAGTACAGATAGCTTTGACAAACCCTTTAAATGCTTTTAAGGGCTTGACAGCTTTTCTGACAGAAAAACCCTCAGAAGCCCTTAAAAGCCCTCAAAGGCTTTGAGGGCTAATTGAGGCAATATAACTAAATTCGAAAATCATAGTGACACACCAATGTATATATCTTCGACTAGTGATAAATCCTCAAAGATATTCCAATTACGAATCCCAGTAACTCAGAAATAGGTAAAAAAAGGTAAAGGACTTTCTGAGGGCTTAAAAAAAATTGGAAAAATTCTGTATTGACTCAACGAAAGTTCCAATTAAATTTCTAGAACGGTTTGACTAAAAGATGTTTAAGGAACCGGAAATGAGATGAATTAAAAAAAAAAGCTCACCAGTGAAGGTCGAAACAACGGTGAGATTTTCCTGACTGAGTATCCTGAGTGGATGTTCCTCTTGGTCGCTTTCAGGCAATGGATTTTCGCCCATGCAGAGGGCAATGTCTTCTTCAGTGACTTGAAGGCAAGAGTCTTGCATGGGTACCGGTTCGAGGTCTTCAACTTCGACGATTTCAAGAATTTCGTCTTCTGAGGATAGAGAATGTCTTGATGGTAGAACGATATCTTTGTGCGATAGATTGAGGCTTTCCATGGAGACTTCACGACTGACGCCATTGCTGAGTGGTTCAATGAGGGGCAAAGGTGGAGGAACAACGATTTCTTCATCGTCATCTTCATCGTATTGAGTGTCAACTCTACTTTTGTCCAAACTGTCTTCCATGACTGGACTAGCAGTAAGATCGAGTCCAGAATCCGTATTTGACTTGACATTGAGTAGATTCAATTTGGCGCCGAGTTTTTCCGTGATGTCTTCGAGATCTCCAGCTTTGAAGCTATCACTATCAACAGTTGACATCGAAGTATCATCTTCGTCGTCGCAGCTTTTAAAACTCGTCATTTCTTTAAAAATGCCAGATTGTCCTTTTCCATCAGTTCTTGAGGCAGCGTGTTTAGCTCTTTGGATTTGTGACGATTGATTCTCGACCCATTTCCTAATCATGATTTTTTTATGATTGTCCATAAATCCATAGCCTGAATGTTGTTGATTATGAAGAACGTTAGTACCGGTAGCATGCATTGGACCATCGATCCAAGTTTCTCTTTTGTGATGAGGATCTTTCAACATGTGTCTAGCTTCGGCAACTTTCGACTTCGATATTCTAGGACCGTCGATCCATTGTTCATCAGAACATCCACCACTAGGACCTACCGGGATTTTGCTCGTTGGGGAATCCGTAACTTTCGTTCCTGACGACTTACCAGACGCTGATGCTTTTCTAGCTGGACTAGCTTTTGGGGTTGCGCTATGAGCTGGTGATGTTTGCTTCGAAGCTGTTTGGGTTAGGGCTTTTACGACTTTTGTCGCTTTGTGAGCTGGACTGCGTTCCTCAGGGATTTTATTGGGTCTTTCAGCAGCTGAGCCACGCAAAATACGACCCATAGCGCAACGCTGATCACCGGAATTCAAACTTGGTAGGTAAACTGGTGGATGTTCACCATCCGTTGCGTCATCAGCACCAGGACCAACGTAGATTACTGTATCAGCTGATAAATCGCTGGAACTTGGATCACACTCGCTCGTTTGTCTAGCTGCAGCTTCTTCACCGGAACTACCGCCACTTCCGGTTCCCTGAGTGCCACCACCGACGAATTTGATTTTTCGTCTTCTCATTCGATGAATTCTTGAAGCTAATTGAACCGTCGTCAATGTCTCGGTATAATGCTGCGCGTTTGGCGAAACGTGAGCTATCATCGCTGCGTGACACGTCAACGAACCCAAACACTCCTTCAACAACTGCGTCAACTTGTGCTCTTTGTATGGCAAATGCTTTTGACCGTTGAATATCGCTAGCAATATGTTACCCAACCCTGATAGTGGGATCCCACCTGATGCTTTACCACGGTCGGAGTTTCCTAGGTCCATCAGGTGTAGCCTGCTTCTTCCTCCTGCCACTGGAATGTCAGGAACGATGTTGTTTGGGTTTTAGAAATGGATCGGCAGAGTTTGTTTGGGTTTGATAAATGGATCGGCAGAGTTTGTTTGGGTTTGCTAAGTGGATCGGCAAGGCTGTTTGGGTTTGGATTTGTTTGGTTTAGGTTTGATTGAATTTTTTTGGGTTGGGTTTGGGTTTGTTTGAATTTTTTTTGGGTTGGGTTTGGGTTTGTTTGAATTTTTTTGGGTTGGGTTTGGATTTGTTTGAATTTTTTTGGTTTGGGTTTGGGTTTGTTTGAATTTTTTTTGTTCGGGTTTAGGTTTGTTTGTTCGGGTTTGTTTGTTTGTTTTATGTTTGGGTTTGTTTGTTTGGATGCGTTTGTATGTTTTTTTTTGGGTTTGTTTTTTGTTCGCGTTTGTTTATTTGTTCGGGTTTGTTTGTTTTTATTTGTTTGTTTGTTCGGGTTTGTTTGAATTTGTTTGTTTATTTTTTTCTTTGGGTTTGTTTGTTTTTATTTGTTTGTTTGGGTTTGTTTGGGTTTGTTTTTTTGTTCGCGTTTGTTTAGTTGTTTGGGTTTGTTTGTTTTTTTTGTTTGTTTGTTCGGGTTTGTTTGGATTTGTTTGTTGGTTTTTTCATTTGGGTTTTTTTTTCGTTCGCGTTTGTTTATTTGTTTGGGTTTGTTTGCTTTTATTTGTTTGTTTGTTTTTTTGTTTTTTTGTTTGGGTTTTTTTTCGCGTTTGTTTATTCGTTTTTTTTTATTTGTTTGGGTTTGTTTGGATTTCTTTGTTTGTTTTTTATTTGGATTTGTTTTTTTGTTCGCGTTTGCTTATTTGTTTGGGTTTGTTTATTTTTATTAGTTTGGTTGTTTGGGTTTGTTTATTTGTTTGTTTTTATTTGTTTGGGTTTGTTTGGATTTGTTTCTTTGTTTTTTTTTGTTTGGATTTGTTTTTTTGTTCGCGTTTGCTTATATGTTTGGGTTTGTTTGTTTTTATTTGTTTGTTTGTTTGGGTTAATTAAGGGCTTACAAAGAAAGTAAATTTCTGCTAGGCTCAGGTCAGGAGTTCGTGCTGACCGTTGCACGAATTCAGGCGATTTGATAGTGGATGAAGCCTAAAGCAGGGAAAGCCAGTACTCGGTGGTGGTGTAGCTTTTGATACGTACCTCCACCCTTACCAGCGACGCTGTACTGGTAGACGTGAAGGGTGTACAACATGTGGGCATCACCGTCTTCGCGTTGACGTCCAGCGACTGCAGCATCAAGATAGAAGGCTGCACGCTCAGCAGTCGGCGCCCTCAGTTCGCTGTGCTGCTGCAACTGAAGTGTACCGAACAGTGGATCGTCCCTCAGATAGACAGCTGGCGACTGCTCCGAGTCTGCAAATCATAAAACACACGTTCGCTCACGTCTGTCATTTCGAAAACGGATTTCCTGACAAATGTCATCACCAAAACTCGACTCCAACCTAGCTTTCGATTTTAACCCAAACAATTATATTCTTAAAAGAATTTCCAATCCTTTTCTGAAATTTAGCCTTTTTTTGTTTGGGTTTGTTTGGGTTATTAATTAAAAAAAATATTTGAAAAAGAATTATTTTGTACGATATTTAAATTAAATATTTTTTATATGAAAATTATTTTTCATTAAATAATTATTTTCATTTATATAATATATTAAATATAATAATATAAAAAATATAATAATATATAATAATAAAATAATTTATAATATATTAAATAATTATTTAATCACTACACTTAAACTTAAAAATAATTGTTTAATAATAATTGTATGAGACAACATTTTTTTAAATCAAAATTCAATTAAAAATTTTTTTTTTTTCGTAAAAAAATTATTTTCTATTTAATTTCATTTCCGGTATGCGGAAGACTAAATAAATTTTACTAGGGAATTTCATAGCGACAATTCGGAGTGTATGAGAAATTTGAAGATTTTTGGGTGTAAAATTCCGGAGTAATTCGGGTTGTAAAATTTCGGGGACCCTAAAAGCTACGAGGACCTTCGTAATTTCAATTCTTCGTTTCGACGTTGCCCCAATGTGAGAAAGGTTTCATATCCGTGCTTTCCTCACGATTTAAACGACACTTTTGAACACGCTCGTCAAACCTGGGACGAAGATGAAACGCTGTATTAACGGATATCTTTCCGAGCTGGAAAGATACGAGCAAGGGTAGAAATGTATGCGTGGTATGACACGTTGGTAAATTGAGACAAGCCCTCCTATCTTTCACGATTCAGCTCGCTTTTGGAATGTTTAAAATTGTCTTAAAAAAATATAATTGAAGGATATCAAACAAAAAAATTTTAATAATAAAAAGTAAAGTAAATTTTTTTTAATTAATTTTTATTACGAAAAAATATTTAGTGACAATTTTTTTAGAAAATGAAAGGTCTAGTCAATATTCATTTTATTAATTACGTATCATAATTAAACAACGTTTTAGTAGTAAATTGTTATAAATAAGCAAGGAATATATATTTTTAATAATATATATAGATTTATATAAATAAGTAGACGTTTTAGCAATAAATTGAATTTAATTTAGAAAACAATGGCCACTCGTTCTCGAATTATTTTATGACGAACTTTCGGATTTCAAAATTCACCTCATTTTCGTTTAGTGTCGTTCACTTGTTTTTCAAATTTACCTTATTCGTCAAATTCACCTTATTTTTCGAATTCACCTTATTTTTCAAATTCACCTTATTCCTCAAATTCACCTTATTTTTAAAATTCACCTCATTCTTCAAATTCACCTTATTTTTCGAATCCACCTTATTCATCAAATTCACCTTATTTTTCGAATTCACCTTATTTTTCAAATTTACCTTATTCCTCAAATTCACCTGATTTATCAAATTCACCTTATTTTTCAAATTTACCTTATTCTTCAAATTCACCTTATTCCTCAAATTCGCCCTATTTTTAAAATTCACCTTATTCCTCAAATTCGCCCTATTTTTAAAATTCACCTCTTTCTTCAAATTCATCTAATTTTTCAAATTCACCTCATTTATCAAATTCACGTTATTCTTCAAATTCACCTTATCCTTCGAATTCACCTTATTTTTCAAATTTACCTTATTCTTAAAATTCACCTTATTCCTCAAATTCACCCTATTTTTTAAATTCACCTCATTCTTCAAATTCACCTTATTTTTCAAATTCACCTTATTCTTCGAATGCACCTTATTCCTCAAATTCACTTTATTTATCAAATTCACCTTATTTTTCAAATTCACCTTATTCTTCAAATTCACTTTATTTATCAAATTCACATTTTTTTTCAAATTTACCTTATTCTTAAAATTCACCTTATTCCTCAAATTCACCCTATTTTTTTAATGCACCTCATTCTTCAAATTCGCCTTAATTCACCTAATTTTTCAAATTCACCTAATTTTTCAAATTCACCTAATTTTTCAAATTCACCTAATTTTTCAAATTCACCTAATTTTTCAAATTCACCTTATTTACCCAAAAAACCTTGCGGACCCAATAAAAGAGGTTAAAGTCAACCAGAATCGGCGTTGGAAAATCGTACGTTCGGTTTGATGGTAAACTTAGTAACGGATCGATATTGGCGCAGCCAGGAAACGACGTACTCTTGAAAGCAGCTTTTCGCACCTTTCGTGTCATCCCACACAGCCGCATACGTCTCAGGTATTCAACCGTGTGTGAATATTGTTCCTGGTCCCCGAGGCACACGTTACTTCGCCAGACTTTTATCCGGGGATCTCTCGCGAGCGAGGAAATATTTTCGAAGCGTCTCGTATTCCACAGGTATACTTCAGTGTCACCTAGCTTCCTTGGAACCTTACCAAACCCTTTCCTCCCCCCTCCACTGCCCCCCACCACGTCTAAACGAATATTCTGGTATTTCGAAGGAATTTCAAACGACGTTGCAAATTGCAAAGTCTGACCTTAGTTTTTCAACCTTTCGACACTTTTTTTCAACCCCTTAATCGTTGATCCTTAATTCTGCTTCAACAATCTGAATCTGCTCATTTTTCCGGAATTTTTCGTGAACAAATTCCTAAGAAGGAATTTGTTGAAAGATTTAATCAAATTTTGGGAATACATTTTTCGAAAAGATTGAAATTGAAAAAGACTGAAATTTGGAAAAGATTTTTCAAAATCTGAATCTTCTATTTAGGAAATTCGGATTTTGGATTGTTGAGGAAGGAATAAATAAATAAATAAATAAATACATGTATAAATAACTAAATAAATAAATTTATTAACAAATAAGTATATGTATAAATAAACTAATGAATGTATAAGTAAATAAATAAATGTAGAAATAAATAATAAAATGTATGAATAAATTAATAAATATTTAAATGAGTGCAAAAATGAAAAAAATGCGTAAATAATTGTAGAAATAAATATATAAATAAATACCACTAATAAATAAATAAATAAATAAAGAACAAGTAAATTTTTGAAGAATAAATAAAAAAGAAATAAATATTACGAGTTAAAACGAATAATCACATCTGATAAAAAATCACCATGAAAAATCCCAAAATCAACCCTGAAACCCAAAAAATGAAATTGACCGTTGCAAATTTCGAAAACTTGACAAAAAATCTATAAAAATCCAACGACCATCCCAAGAGTCTTCAACAAATAATTTCCCCCAAAATTCCATTAACAATATTTCCCCCCCCCCCCCAAAAATCACGATTTTTTCCAAATTAATCTCGAAGAGTCCAATATCTCCTCTTCCAAAGCTGGAAGCTTTGCAACCCCGTTTGGACAACTTTGCGATGCTCCAACCGGAAGTAATCCAATTTTCATTGTTGGCGTTTATCACTTTTGGTGATAAACAATCTCTATTGGGTTTTCCAAAGTTTCCCAAATAAATTTCGTGTCCCAGTGAGGAATTTGACTTTCGAAGACCTGGGTGGACAACTAGGTACAAAGATGACCCTTGTAATATAATAATATATCAGCACGTGGCATATACCACATGGCTTCCGGTTTCATGGAGAAAAGTCTATCCTGGAATGCTCCAGGGCTCTTCCAGTCCTTCCTACCCCGAAATATCTCGTAAGGAAAACCTCCCCTGACGACTGTCCCTGAAACTCGTAGTAAGTACACGGTGGTTCCTTTACCGCGTGCAATATCCATAAAAGAGACCAAAACGGGACTGGAGGACGACTGGAGGGCTGGAGAAGGTCTGGAGGAAGACGGTGAAGAGAAGGGGGGGGGGGTGATATTGCCAGCATCTGTGCAATGCGGTTGTACGAATATTCCCTCGCTCTTCAGCTTTCTCTTCCTTTCTTTTATTTTTTTTTTTTTGTCTTTTTTTTCCCGTGTTTGGGCTAAGGGTTTGCGAACGAAATGGAAAAAAATGTATCTTGTAGGTTCTTTCTTTTTGAGGGAGAAATCCCTGCGTTGCAGGAATAATAATTGTTGGTGTCGATCTTTGATTTTTTTTAGATTTTGGGTTTTTTTTTTTGAATTTTTTTAGATTTTTTTAATTGTTTTGAGATTTTTTGGATTTTGGAATTTTTTGGGATTTCTTAATATTTTTTTTTAGATTTTGGGATTTTTTTATTGGGAATTTTATTGGATCTTTTTTATTTTTTATTCGATTTTGGGATTTTTTTATTTGGTTTTTTTTTCGAAATTTATTGGATTTTTTTAGTTTTTATTTTTCTAGATTTTTTACATTTTGGGGAAATATAGTTTGGTTGAATAGAATAGAAAAATGGAGTTTTTTTCGAGGAGATTTGGAATTTTGAAAATTAATTCTTCCGGGTTTTTAGGGGAGGAATTTTTTTGGTAAAAACAAAAAATTGATATTATTATATATTTGATATAATATTAATAAATATTTAAAAAATAGTATTTATCATTTACTAACAATTTTAATAAATTTATTTAAACATTTTCAAAAACTTTGTAGAATTAATAAACATTTTTAAATAATATCTGAATATATCGAAATTTTTAATGAATGTATAAAAAAATACTTTAAAATACAATGTAAAATTTATAAATATTTTCACAAAATATAAAAAAATCGTAAACATGAAAAAAAAATATATGCAATTTTTCAAATACCCCAGCTACTAAATCTCTGCATCCATTTTACGAATAAAGTAGCTGTAGTCCATTTTTTCATGAACGAAACACGAGTGCCTCCGCATTCCCATATTTCGACGAAGGTACAATAAGTCCCTGGAGATTTCCAGGACGAAAAAACCGGGGGTCCATATTGCCCCACCTGTCACCGAAATCTGCAAATTCGAACTTTACCGCACCGTCTCGTACACGAGCACGAATTTTTCGGGTGGGGAGTTGAACAATACGCGGCAGCCCTTGCGCGAAGGGCGCTAGTCGTAACTGTGAAAAAAAACGAGCTGGGGAGAACCTTGGTCGTGGATAAATCGCGTTCTCACGCGATTCGAATGCCGAAACAGTTTGCTTTCTTTTGCCGCAGTGTTTTTATTTCACCCCTGCCCCCCCCCCCGTTTCTTTTTTTTTTGGATTTCCATCATTTATTGCCCTTCCAAAAATGGCCCACGAAAACTACCCCTCCTGGAGTGATATTTGGCTCGTTTCTTTTTTTCCCGCCAAGAATCCTCCCCCAATGAAGAGGGCAGTAAAGAAAACCTGTTCCACCCTGGATGTCCAGTCCAGCTGGGATAAAACTGCGATTGGAATTAGGGTTAGACTCGTGGGAAGGTCCATGGGCTGGAGCCTCCATGAGCTGGAGCTTCCAGGAGCTGGAGTTCCCAGGAGCTGGAGTTTCCAGGAGCTGGAGCCTCCAGGAGCTGGAGTTTCCAGGAGCTGGAGCCTCCAGGAGCTGGAGCTTCCAGGAGCTGGAGTTTCTAGGAGCTGGAGCCTCCAGGAGCTGGAGTTTCCAGGAGCTGGAGTTTCCAGGAGCTGGAGTCTACAAATGCTGGAGCCTTCAAATGCTGGAGCCTTCAAATGCTGGAGCCTTCAAATGCTGGAGCCTTCAAATGCTGGAGCCTTCAAATGCTCCAGCCTTCAAATGCTGGAGCCTCCAGTAGCTGAAGCCTCCAGGTGATCGAGTCTCCAGGTGCTGGAGCCTCCAGGAGCTGGGATCTTCAAATGCTGGAGCCTTCAAATGCTGGAGCCTTCAAATGCTCCAGCCTTCAAATGCTGGAGCCTCCAGGTGATCGAGTCTCCAGGTGCTGGAGCCTCCAGGAGCTGGAGCCTTCAAATTCTGGAGCCTTCAAATTCTGATGCCTCCAGTAGCTGGAGCCTCCAGGAGCTGGAGCCTTCAAATCCTGGAGCCTTCAAATGCTGGAGCCTTCAAATTCTGATGCCTCCAGTAGCTGGAGCCTCCAGAAGCTGGAGTCTCCAGGAAACTTCTCCAGCCACTGGAAGAGCCTCCCCCAACCACCAAAAACGGTTTGCACCTTGTGCCCTCTTAAAGAACATTTCGTCTGGTTTATGCCCTCGTACATTTCCGTTTTCACGCGTAATAAGGACCCACCCTATTCCTGTGTACTTGCAGTTGTCCATTATTCAACTTCCAGGCCTGGAAGGCCTTCCAGGCTTCCTATGTTGATACGTATGAAATGGCGAAAGAGGGGCGAAGGGGGGAGAGGGCAAGGATGCATTGGCTCATACGTTCCAGGATAAAAGGGATGATGGAGCATACAGGGGTCGAAAGGGGTGGGTATCGACTCCATTTCCAGCCAGGACGTTCAACGTGGACAGGTGTACGAGACAGGAGAGAAAGCTATAGCACTTGTAATAGAGAGGTGATGGAAAGCAGATTTGATAAAAAAAAAGAATTGGATTATATGGAGAAAATTTGCTTTTTCTCCTTTGTAGAAGAATGTGGGGTAAAATGGACCAGCTGAAAATGTGTACTAATTAAAGAATATTGATAAATCTGTAAAATAATTTTTTTTTTAAGTAAATAACGCTTATAAATGTTTATGTAATAAATTGTTTATAAATTAGTGTATATGTAAAATAATCAATTAAAAAATCATTTGATTCGAATAATTTAATAACATGATAATTTAATTAATTTAAATAAATGTAGCCAAGTGTTAATTTGATTTAAAAAATATAATGTTTTTCCTCATAACCCCCTTGTATAATTCATATATTTAGAGCAACAAAATTATTTACTGAAAAATTCTGAAGTAATTAATGTATTATTCCATCGATTCCTACAATTTTCTAAATTATCATAAATTTCAGTAATTAATCAATACCCCTTCAACTGACCCCTCAATTATCAATTTACGACCGTTTTCTCGTATGTGGGGTAAAATGGACCACCATTGCAAACCCGATTAATTCGTCCAATCCGCAATTTAAAAAATTCTCAATATCCGTGACGTCATATTTTTATCCAAAACTAGCCAAATTCAACATCCAACTGCTTCAACTGACCTCACAATTATCAATTTACAACCGTTTTCCCATATGTGGGGTAAAATGGACCAGCACTGAAAACCCGATTTATTCGTTCAGTCCGCAATTTAAAAAATCCTCAACAAACCAGTGTTTTTCAAAAATTAGCCAAATTCAACATCAAACTGCTTCAACTGACCCCTCAATTATCAATTTACGACCGTTTTCTCGTATGTGGGGTAAAATGGACCAGCACTGAAAACCCATTTATTCGTTCAGTCCGCAATTTGAAAAATCCTCAACAAACCAGTGACGTCATATTATTTTCTTTTTTCAAAAATTAGCCAAATTCAACAAAAAAAATGTCCCCCTATCCACTACCAGGCCGCAACTCTTGGAAAATATATATCGTATTCAGGGGTTGAACTTTCGCGATACTCGAAGAAACGGAAAACCCTGGAAAAGTCCGGGTGGCTAGAAAGGAAGCGAGATAAAAGCCTGGCCGCAACGACGATTCTCTTCTTACCCGAGTTAATTATTTAATAAGCTGGAAAATTAATTGAAACTCCCGGTCCTTAATTAGCCGGAGTTTGGCGAGGTTGGAGGGGCGGGGGGGGGGTCGTTTTTAGAGTTCCGTTGGTTCGAAGGAATCAGGGCGTAAAATGGCATAGTCACTGGGGCGAAAGGAAAAGAGAAAGCGTATCGAAGAAGAAGAACGGAAAGAAAACGAAGGTCGAGGGGAGGGGGGTGGGGGTGGAGTGGGGGAGACGAGAGCTTGCAAAGTCACCAGTCACTTCGGATCCTCTTTGAAAGCTCGAGATTCTCCAGCAAGTTTTTTCGAGCGTTATCGCGAAAAAGCCAAGCACAAGGAAATTTATCCAATCATAGGTATACATACTTTGGCTAATTAACGAGCTTTTGTCATTAAAAGTGTGTACCAAAGTGTACGAGAATCCTCACGGTTCGTTTGACGAACTTTTTTCCTCCGTTTGATCATGATAAGACTGATAAAACTGATAAGGAAAGTGAGATAGCAAATGGTGCAGTTTTTACGCAAGGAGATACGAATTGGTGTTAATATGGACCACTTGTTTGGTTTCTTTAGTTTTTGGATGAGAAAATGGAGCAACGACTTTTTATTTATCGATTTTTTTTTTATCATAATTGGTGTTAAATATTATTTTTTTCAATTTTCGGTTAATTTTAGTTTCGTTGTATTTTAATGAAATTAAGAGAAAAATTAATTATTTAAATATTATAATAAACAGTATTATAATAAGAATACCAATAATAATATGAAAATATTATTTTTTTAATTTTTGGTTAATTTTAATTTCGTTGGTTTTAATGAAATTAAGGAAAAAATAATTATTTTAATATTATAATAAACAATATTCTAGTAAGAATTTTTATCGGGTGGTCCATATTAGCACCAAGCCTTCATTAACCGTATTTCCAAGCAAATTTTTCACTCGCCTTTTAATTCACAATTTCACGAAAAATTCACAAAAAAATATCTTATTAAAAAAAACAATTATTTTTGGTTTCTACTACTGTATATTTTTTTTAGTTTCAGTTTATCTTAAATTTAGCTAAATCAGCTTTGAAAAATTGTAAGTATTAGCCAGATTAAAAATATTTTTAAAAAACTAAGGAAAGCAAGGAATAAAAGATTTTTTATCGGGTGGTCCATATTAGCACCAAGCCTTGATTTATCGTATTTCCAAGCAAATTCTCCACTCGCGTAATCTGCGGATCCCCTTGAACACCCCGGACGATTCGTAACTCAAGTTGGGTTAAACCCGTCAAGTTAACGTTGCAACAAATTTGCATGTGAATGGGCCTCCACCTCCTCTTGCTTAGAAGCTCTCCAGTAGCCACTTTGCTGTCCGATGATCCACTGCGATAAAACCAGATCCGAGGGGGAGGGGGGGAAGAAGGGTTTTTCATCCTGGCTCCTCGTTCGATAAAGTGTATCCTGCCCCGATCCCAAAAACTTATCCATTTCCGGTCAACGATAGTTTTCCCTCAGTTTGGCAGGAAACGAGTGAAAATATAAAACTTGGGACGGAATTTTCGAACCTAGCTGAAGAGGAGGGAGAAGGGAGGGGAAATGTAAATTATCGCAATAAATAAATTGGCAAATAGTTAAACAAAAATTTGAATAGAAAAATAAATTGTTCTGAAGATCGAGAGTTATTGAGAAATAAGAGAACTTACAAAATTTGAGACATCGAAAAAATGAAAGAAATTTAAAATCAATGAAATTTTTTAATTACAGAAGTTGAAAAACGAAAGAAATTAAAAAATCAACGAATTTGACAATATTGGAAAACTTCAAAATCAACGAATTTGACAATATTGGAAAACGTCAAAATGAAAGAATTTGAGAAAACGATTAATAAAAAAAAAAATTTTAATTATTGTGGATATTCCTTACTGGAGATTTCAAAAATAAAAAAATCATATATAAAAAATCAGAAAATTAAAAGAAAATTGATTAAAAATATTATCCACACAAATTTGTTATTCAAATAAATTCAAAGCAATGCAAAATTAATTCAAAAAAATAGAAAAGTACAAAAATTAAAATATTAAAGATATTCTATACTGAAACTACCAAAAAATAAAAAATAAATAAAAATCAGACAATAAGAAAATTCGAGTATTTCAATTTAAATTAAAAATTCAAGTAATTAAGAAAAAACAAATAAATTTAAAGAAATGCAAAAATCGAAAAGAAATCGAGAAATAAAGAAATGCAAAAATAAAAAAAAATAGAGAACTAAAGAAATGCAAAAATTGACAAAAAATAGAAAAATTAATAAATGCAAAAATCGAAAAAAAATAGAGAACTAAAGAAATGCAAAAATTGACAAAAAATAGAAAAATAAAGGAATAAAAAAATTGAAAATAATAGAGAACTAAAAAAATGCAAAAATTGACAAAAAATAGAAACATAAAAAAAATGAAATAATTGACAAATTGACAAAATCAAAGAATACAAACGTTTTTTTGAATTTCTATAATCAGACGGGGAAGAGGGAGGGAAAGTGGTGAATCGTCCCTTTCTGTCCGTTTTCGGGGGCGACTTTGGCCGGATCCCAACTAGGAAAGGGATTTGGCGTAGTGCGGTGAAGAAGAAGGAGTCGTATTGCTTAACCAAACTTCCGGAAATGACGGCAGAGTGAACCGTATAATTCTCCGGTTCGACTTCGCGTATTCCGGAGCGTTAAAACTTTTCTCTCCGTATTAGTTTTCTTATGAGCACGATCGGGATCCCGACTATAGCCACTGATTAGAATCTAGACTTGGCTGTAATTAAACTTTGTAATTAAACTATAACGAAAGTCTGACAACTTTGAGGTTTTACAATTTCACGCTGTTTCGAGGCATGGTCAATTAATTTTGAATTCGGTGAAACGAGAGGTTTACAAAGATGACGATCCGGTGGCTTCCAATGAAATTGGTCCCCTCAAACGTCACCTTGAGGGGTTCCAAAGTTTGGGCTACATTTTTTTGGTGTATTTGTGGTACAGAATTTGACAAAAAGTATTTAGGTTTGGTCCATTTTTTTCTCTTCGTGAAAAGTAACTTTTCGATTTTTTACGATTTTTAAATTATTTATTTATTCATTCAGTTATAAATTTAGTTATTTATTTAATTATTTATTTATTTATAATATCATTTATAATACTATAAATAATTACTAATTAATATCTATTATTTCATATTTTTAAATATTACTTGAAATTATTTATTTATTTATTATTCAGCTAATGATGTTTTAATTTTTCTGGTAAAACAGAATGGCAAAAGAATTTTTAATAAATTATTGTGATTACTATAATTTGAAAATAATTATGGAAAAATTATTTCGAAAAACTTCTGACTCTAAGGAATTTTCAATATTATTTTGTCGTATATTAATCTAATTTTTTAATCCGATTATGAAATAATCTAAATTTTTTATTCTATTCTAAATCATTTTCAGAATTTTTAATTCTATTCCAAATAATTCTTTTTCCATTTTAAAACCGTTTAAACCATTCTAAAATTATCCTAAATGCTAATAATTATTTTATAACCCAAAAAAGCAAATTTCGACATTTAAATTTTTACCAATTGCATTAATTTGTCAACTAATACAATAATTACGTAAAAATGTTCAAAAAATCAGTTACTTTCCAAAATCTTCGACGAATGTCTACATGCCAATATAGAACTTTTTTATTTTTTAGAAATAAAAAAAAAACGATTTTTGTTTAGATTAAAAAAAACCGGATTGAAAAAAAATGGAATATAAAAAAATACCGGGATTTTTTTCGAGTTCAAGAGCCACTAAATTGTTACAATTGACAACCCGGAAGGGATGATTTTTTAGAAATGGAAATGGACCCTCTCTTGAGGGTGAACATTGCTCGAGTGTTCCCCAAACCTTCGCTCCTCGTATAGACGCATAAGTATCCACTCGGAGAACCGCCCTCCTCTTTTTCCTTTCCCGGGTTCACCCTACGAGATTCCCGCACGTTCAATCCCCCTTAAGGTACCCCGAATTCCCTCTACTGCTTTCCATCTCCACCCAGGAGACTTCGAGTCAAATTTTTGTTGGACGAGCAGTTTTTCGAGGACCTCGAGTTGTGACCGTCAATAAAAATGAAGGGGGAGGCACAATTCGTCTTATATTTTAATCACTGATCGGTAAAACTTGCAGCATTGGAAATGAATTAATTTGTAATTTTTTCTATTACCAAATTTCGACTTATCCCCAAATTTTCGAAAAAAAAATTCGTTTACATTTTATATAATAAATTAAATAATAATATACAGGGTGGCCCGCGTAAGAATGTAAGCGTTTGTGGTTCCTGGATTAACCCCTGAATTGTTGTTAATTTTTAAAGGCGCCTAGGGAAAAATGTCGAAAAAATATTCTAGAAAGGTTTTTCGCATTTTTTCAGTTTAATTTTGAACTTTCGGCAAAAACTCGGGTATATTTGGGTATAATAGACCCCTTATAATAGACCCGGGTATAATAGACCCTTTTAAGAAAATTTTGGGTTTTGGGGAAAATTAATGACAAATTCGTGCTCAGAGGATCAAATTACATCGAAATGGACTTATAACAAAAATATTAAAAACCCAAAAAATTTTCGATTTTTTGGGACAAATAGTTTTTTCACTAAATCATGAATAACTTTTTTTCCTTTAGGATTTGGGACTCCACTCTGCGCCCAATCTCTTCGTTATGATTTTTCCTTCAGAATGCTTTTTTAAAAATTAAAATCAGATGATTTTTTGATTTTTGGCAGAATTTCAAAGTTGGACCATCGATTTTTGCTGATTTTTCCATGCATACCCCTTTGCCTCTTTTTTTGCCATTTTTCAAGTGAACTTTCCGGGGAAACTGTGAGAGGTATCGATACGAATTCAACGCGATTATTTAAGTCAGGCAAAAACCTTTTCAAAACACCCCCTGTGAATCTCAATAGCACTGGAAAAGCTCGCTCTACGACCTTTTGAAATATCGTGATTTTTGAGATTTTGGAAAAGTGGCCGTGGAGGTCGAAAAATATTTTTTTCCATTTTTAAACTCTTAAAAGGGTCTATTTAATCAGAAATTTTCTGCTGATTACGAATATACCCGAGTTTTTGCCGAAAGTCCAAAATTAGACTGGGAAAATGCGAAAAACCTTTTTAGAATACTTTTTCGACATTTTTCCCTAGAAATGGAGAGTTCAAGACGAATTAAATGGTGTATTCGTTTTCAAGGTATAAAAATCGTGCCTGATTGGCACCTTTCAAAATTCATAACAATTCAGGGGTTGATCCGGGACCCGTACATGCTTATATGAATTATATAAAAAAAAAAAATTTTTTAAATATACAATAAAAACCAGATGAAATCAAATACATTAAAATAAAATTTAAAAATAATAGTAATAAAATCAAAAAAATTAAAATAAAATAAAATAAATCCAATAAATTAAAATAAAATTTTAAAAAATAATAAAACTAAATAAATTAAAATAAAATAAAAAAAAAACAAAATCAAATAAATTAAAATAAATTTTTTTTTAAATAATAAAATCGAAGAAAAATGTTAATTAAAGAAACAATTGTTTCAGGCACGTGTGGATCACTGATGAGTCTTTCGGATAACTCGGTCGAAAGTTGGGCAAGTCGAAAGTAGGAATTCGTTATAGAACGAGAATGACGATATTCCAGTAGGAGTGTAGCAGTAAACGCGCTGGTTCTTGGCTCTAATTAATCCAAACGATTATGCCGGAGCCCGTATTATTCGAAGCACGAAATTAATTGTGAGAAGCATCGGGTTCTGTACTCGTACGAGTGTACTTCTCGTCTCGTACTTCCGCAGGAAACGAGAGAGATATTCCTCGGACGACCAAAAGTTTCGGCTACACATCGTGGTACCGTTTATTGTTTCGGAGATTCTGCTATAGTTTCCAGCAACGACGTCCTTTCCCCGAGCCTCGAGCTTGTACGAAAAGCTTCGCGCACCCTCTGAGCTTCTCCCTTCGTTCCTCCATTCAAACGTTTCCATCGCACGAAGCTTTTCAAGTGCCATGGAAAACGTGCCATTTCGGTTTCAACGAACTCGTTACCAAACGCAAAGAATTCGAGTGGCCCCTTTTTTTTTTTATCAATTTTGAAAGATTTGGTTGGGTTTGGGGTTTGATTGGGTTTGGGTTTGATCAAATTTATTTTCTGAAATTTTCTGAGCTTATTCAATTAAAAAAATTTTTTTTTTCTTAATTATTGGTGAATTATTTTTTATTTTTTAATGGTTTTTAATGTTATTCAATTATTTAAGAATTTATTCAGTTATATTCAATGTTGGTGAATTATTTTAAAAATTATTCAAATATTTTTGAAAGTATACTTTTGTTTTCAAAATTATTCAATTATTTTTTTAATTGGTCAATTATCTTCAAAATTGTTCAATTATTTTCAATATTGTTCAATTATTTTCAATACTGTTCAATTATCTTAAAAATTATTCAATTATTTTTAAAAGTATACTATTATTTTCAAAATTATTCAATTATTTTCAAAATTGTTCAATTATTTTCAAAATCGTTTAATTATTTTCAAAACTGTTCAATTATTTTCAAAATTGTTAAATTATTTTTAAAATTGTGCAATTATTTTCAAAATTGTTAAATTATTTATAAAATTGTTCAATGATTTTCAAAATTGTTCAATTATCTTCCAAATTATTCCATTGTTTTTAAATTCTTCGAATAAATTTTTTTTTAAATTCAAGTAGCCACCACATTTTACAGAATTTCAAATTCCCATCCATCCAATATGAATATTTTCAATATTTTTTTCATACTTGAATTTTCCACAAACCTCTTTTCCAAAATGTGTCAATTTTCAAATATTTATTTTTCTTCGAAGAATTTTCTTGAAGCATTGTAACAAAATTTCAACTTTAAAAAAAAATTATAAATGTTTCGGAGAAAAACAAAAAAAAAACAATTCTTCAAAAGTAAAAATAAAAAATTCGTATTTTCATGAGGAATTTTGGTGATGAACGATGCTGAGAGTTAGGGATAATTCTAGCACGTACCGTTTGCGTGGGCAGCGAGAAGATCCTTCAACTGTTGCTGGCCGGTCGTTAATTCGACGCAACTAACCCTCACGCTAAATCTCGCCCCGGTTCGTTGTCTCTGTTCGGAAATTCCACGGAAGAGCCAAGCTATGGCACAGGGAATTGCCCCGAGGGTGTGACCAGCTTCTGGGGTCCCCAGCATGGTGTGAGATTTTCCTGTAACACGAAGAAAAATTTCCATTTGAGAAAACAAAAAAAAAGAACGAACGTGATTGGTAATCGACGTTAAAATGATTGAGATTTTTCAACGATCTCGACGTTCAAAAGATTATTCAATTTTTTTAACAACGATAAAACATAACAATTTATTTATATTTATATTATATTATATTCATATTCATATTAAATTTAAATAATTATTATATATTTATATTTAATTTATATTTATATTTATTTTAATCATCATTTATTTATATTTTAACATTCTATTTAACATTTTTTCGCATTATAATTATTAACATTATTATTATTATATCAAAGATAAAACATAAATATAAATAGGTCCATTAAATCAAATTAATCGATAATATTTTTTTCCATTTATAGTGTTTTTGTTATGTTTTGATTTTTATTATTTATTGGTTCGTTTGTCAAAAAAATAAATATTTATTAATTCTATTATTATTAAATAATAACGATTTCTTATTATAGCGAAAAGAAAAGGAAAAAAGTAAAAAAATGTATTAATATTAATAACCAACAGTAAAACAATTAATAAATAAATATTAAATAAACAACTAAATAAAAATCCCCAAAAATATTCTTAATATTACATGATTAATATAACAAATTCGTAAAATAATAAATACATAAAAATCAAACAAATAAAAAAATAAAAATCCCCAAAAAAATTCTCAATATTAAATGATTAATATCACCAATTTGTCAAATAATAAATAAATAAATATTAAACAAATAACTAAATAAAAATCCCCCGAAAATTCTCAATATTAAACGAATAAAATAACCAATTCCTAGAATAATAACTAAATAAACTAAAACTAAAAATTAATAAAACTAAATATCAAAATAAAAATTTTAACAAAATCTTAATATTATACAATTAATATAAAAAATTCTCAAAATAATAAATAAACAAATATTCAATAAATAACAAAATAAAAAAGAAGTGCAAACCTGAGACTCTTCGAGACCACGTCGATGGAAATGAAAAAATGGGGTCTTGATATATCACCGATATTTAATTTCCGGTGTAAAGAAAAACGTTTTCGCGGTGGGTTATTTTATTTTAGAGGGCGTTTAACCGCTATTTTTTGTATAATACAGTCGTAGAGAGGGCGATGTTGGACTCGGTCGAACGGAATAATTATAATAGTGCCTCGGGCATCGTAGTGTCGTGTCCAACTAATTTACCGAGAGTGCCTGTACAGGATGCGGAAAATTGCGGTTCGACGGTGAATAACGCAAACGTTAGGCCCCGCGCGAGAGCCCGAGCGGTCTGTTCGATCGGTTCTCTATAATTGCGATATTTGATTTGTGGCCGAGCCGTAGGCAGCCCTCTGTGATTAATTTGTTTACAGTTTAGTGGCCGGATGTATCGGGCCTCGAAAGCTCCGAGTGTGATCCTGGGGTGTGTTGGGTGACGTTCCCAGTTTTGCGAACATTTCGAATCCTACGAAACGGAAAGGATTCGATGATTAAATAAACGAGGACGAGAAAACAGATACCCAATATCGAGACACCCATCGCCTTTATTTTATCGTAAATCGATTCGAAATTCTCTTAAATTTATTAATACATTTTTTAAATTAATTTAAATAAATATATTATATAAATTAATATTAATATAGTATTTTTATAAATAAGTATATAATATAAATAAATCACTTTTTTAAATAAGTATTTAATATTATTTTATTGTTTTTATAAATAAGTGTATAATATTAATAAATTAGAAAATACTGTTTTATGCATAAGTAAAAATTAATAAAAATATCAATTTTTACACAAATATGGATTGGCCTGCATTGACAAAAACTCTTAGATTTCAGTTTTCATATTTCCAGGAGTTACCAAATATCGTGTATTTTCGAAGTATTCACGGTTCCTATGAATTAGAATGCTGCAGATGAAAATTAAAAACCTAAACGTTTAAATACGGAAAATAAAAATCCCAAAAATTATAATCCTAAAATAAAACTTTAAAAAATGAAAATACCAAAAGTTATAGTCCTAAAATAAAACTCATAAAAATAAAAATCCCTAAATTTAAAAACCAGAAAATAAAAATCCCATAAATTAAAATATTATAAATCAAAAGCCCAAAATTTAAAATCCAGAAAATTAAAATCCCGAGAACAAACATTCTAAAATTCAGTTCCCGGAAATAAAAATCCCAAAATTTAAAAACCATAAAATTAAAATCCCAAAATTTTAAATCCCGAAAATCAACATTCTAAACTTTTCATCTCCTGAAAATAAAAATCCTAGAATTTAAAAACCAGAAAATTCAAATCCAAAAAATTAAAATTCTACAAAAACAAGTAAATTATATTTTATAATTTCATCCACTTATTGGTCCAGTATCTCAAAAACAAGCTCAATAATAAAAGATAAAAATTCCAATGACAATTGTAATTCGAAACGAAAAAAGTATGTAAATTTTGTTAAACAATTTCCCAAACGGTTAATAAAAAAATTTGATAAGTGAATATTGTTAGGAAGAGATTTACTGGTGCGATGTATTGGGGAAAGGCCCGGTGAGTTTATCGCCATTTTTGATGATAAAACAACAGGGCTCAGCGTAGTTTTCTTATTAAAATCGTAAAAACCGGTATTATACGAGGAGCAAAGCGCGAGATACGAGTTTGCGAAGAGCATACGGAGGAAGAGTTCCCGAGCTCGGAGAAACCGTGCTGCCTTATGAAATAATGGAAACTCCTGGGCGCGTATACACCCGCTGCAACGAGCACTGAATCTTAAATCCTATTTAATTATCTCCATTCGTGAAGATGAATTATGTTATTAGTTCATTTAAAAATCTCGAGTTTCGCGAAAACTGCTATTATTTCGTAATGCCGGGCCACTCTAAAGCAAACATCGAAATACCTCACCTTAATTAATTTGATATGGCATTTTTTATCTGTAAAACTCGACGTCGCATTCTCGAGATTTTTTATTAGGAAAAATATATTTTTTAATATTTTATTGCTGCATTTCCATTTTATTGCGTCATTTTCTAATGATTGTTAATTAATTCATTTTTTATACTACTATTAATTCACGTATATTTTTTTATTACTGAATTACTTAGTAAAAAATTATTAAATAATTTAAGTATTTTTATAAAAATTTTGAAAGTGATAGTTGTTGATAAAATAGTAATTATATTATCAAAAACTATAATTTCTAAAATTTAAAAGTTGTTTTAGAAATGATACTTTTTATAGTTCAGTTTGGAGAATTTTTAATATTTGTTTATTCAACAATGAAATATTTCTAAAACAAGTTTAAAATTTTATAAATTATAGTTTTTAATAATATAATTATTATTGTATCAAGAACTATCATTTTCGAAATTTCTATAAAAATTCGTGAATTATTGGACAATTTTTTACTAAATAAATTAATTATTGAAAAACATACATGTATTAATGTAATATAAAAGATGAATTAATTAATAATCGTTGGAAAATACAAAATATATATGTAGAGCTTTACAGAAATTATTAATAATTATAAAATGATCCCAAAGTATAAATTAAATATATGAATTAAATTGAATGAAAAATCCATCGTTATTTTATTTTCCAGTTCGCCCCAAGCCATTCAATAATCCATAATTATTTTGGCAGCTCAAGATAAATAGAACAATAATTTAAGAATGATAATAACAATTCATGAAAAAACTATACAATAATTATCACGAGTAATTAATATTTTATTTAATATTTATTTTACTTAATAACTCAACTATTAAAAAATATAATTAAAATAATAAAAAATAAAAAATTCAACAATTGCACTAAAGTTGAATGAATTCAATTCAATTAAATCGAATGCCATTAAATATCAAAAAATTCGATGTGTCAACCGCACGAAAATAAATATTCCGACGATCCTCTGAATTTTACCAAGCCTCGTTTCATCCTTTTATTTCGTCCTGGGAAAATCGATAGCCCGTGCGGTTCGAGTTATACGAGCCGTGTAATAACCAAATGAATACGCCACCACACTTCGGCCCCTCCGTATTAAAATTATGAAAAGTAAATACTTCACTCTTGGCACAATGGAGTTTACTTAACGAATTGTCGGGCTCACTCGAGGGAAGAAATTGTCGCACTTATTTCCCACTGGTTGAAGACATCCAGAGGAGCAAAAAATGAGACGAGTGTATATAGCGAAACCTCAGAGATATCTCTTGGCTGAAATGTTGTACCGATTCGTATATACGTATACGTGCCATCCCGTTGAATACATAACTCGACCACGAAGTAAAGATAATCCGATGCTGGGCGTTAAGAACCGAAAAGTACGACGAACTGTCCCAGTAGCATATTTTATCTCGCTGCTTTCCTCCTTTTTCCACCGTTGCACTTCTCCAACGTTTCATTGTCGTAGCCAGTAATTTTTTTCTGACTGAACTGGCCGAGCTTGTTATAACAAAAATAAACTGGTTCTTTTTACGACCATTTTCTTCGAAATAAAAATTACATACAGTTACCCAATGTTTTATTGTTGTAGCCAGTAATTTTTTTCTGACAGAACTGATAGGCCTTGTTCCAACAAAAATAAACTGGTTCTCTTCACGACCATTTTTTTCGAAATACATATTACATAATGCTTTTTTCTATAGCCAGTATTTTTTTTCTGTCAGAATTGGTAGGGCTTGTTCTAAGAAAAATAAACTGGTTCTCTTCATGACCATTTTCTTCGAAATAAAAATTATATAATAATGCTTCCTTCGTTTTTTATGCATTACACTTCCCCAACGTTTCATTGTCGTAGCCAGTAATTTTTTTCTGACAGAATGGGTAAGGCTTGTTCTAACAAAAATAAACTGGTTCTCTTCACGACCATTTTCTTCGAAATAAAAATTACATAATGCTTTTTTCTACAGCCAGTATTTTTTTTCTGTCAGAATTGATAGGGCTTGTTCTAACAAAAATAAACTGGTTCTCTTCACGACCATTTTCTTCGAAATAAAAATTATATAATAATGCTTCCTTCGTTTTTTATGCATTACACTTCCCCAATGTTTCATTGTTTTAGCCAGTAATTTTTTTTTGACAGAATTGGTGTGACTTGTTCCAACAAAAATAAACTGGTTCTTTTCACGACCATTTTTTTCCGAAAAACATATTACATAATGCTTTTTCCATAGCCAGTATTTTTTTTCTGTCAGAATTGGTAGGGCTTGTTCTAAGAAAAATAAACTGGTTGTCTTCGCGACCATTTCTTTCGAAATAAAAATTACGCAATTTTTAATATTAAACAGATTCATCCTTTTTTTTATTATTTACGTGTTATCATTTTTATAATAATATTATAAATTATAATTGATTTATTATATAAATAATATTGTTGAACAAATAATCAATTATGTCTATAATTCATTATTTAATTATTTAATCCTTCCGGATCGATTAAGGAGGTTGAAGACCCATTGTTGCCCGATCTTGGCTACGCCAATGAACATTCCACTTCGCGATATTCAGGGGCTACTTTGTTTTTATAATTTCCATGCAGTTCGTTGCAACGTCCATTTCTCGATTTGCAGTCTTAGAATTCTCGTGAAATCTCTCCTGGTTGTTCTTTCTTTCGCTCGCGCCATACGTTTTTTTGTCCGTCCATATAATCAGGCATTTGCATGCAAACTCGATATCACTACTTAAAATGTAAAACAACTTCGTGTCTCGGCATTGCTGCACACCCGAAGTACACTTTCAGTCCATAGACCGCAGTCACATTCGAGTACTCGGTGCGGCAAGAAAAAGAAAGGAAATAAAAAAAAAAGATACGGAAACGTAGGAAAGCTTGGACGGGCCCGGACTGAATAAATAATTCGACCTTTTTCAATTTTTAAATCGCTGCGGAACGGGTCGATAGAGCGCCACAGGCGTGCGGCTGTCTTTGAAATGAATTTTTCACCATCCCGCACACACGCTGGCTTCGTTACGAAGATTGGATGGGTTAGAATGTCGTATAGTTTTTTTTTTGCTCCAGACGTTTCTCAGAAACGCTACTGTTTGGGCTTGTTTGGACTTGTTTGGGTTTGGGTTGAAAATATACTCCAAGAGTATATTCGAGGCCGAAAAGATTTAATTTTTATTTCGAGAGTGATATTGGGACTGTGGATGAAGATGGACTGCCTGGTATTTTTTTTAGTGCTTGGTATGGTCCAAAGGAGGATTTTCTAAAATGGTTCATTTTGGATTTTCTGATATGGTCCATTGTGGATTTTACGAAATGCTTCATTTTGGATTTCATGAAATGGTTCATTTTGGATCTTACGAAATGGTTCATTTTGGATCTTACGAAATGGTCCATTTTGGATGTTCTGAAATGGTCCATTTTAGGTTTTATGAAATCGTCTATTGTGGATTTTCTGAAATGGCTCATTGTGCATTTCCTGAAATGGTCCATTTTGGATTTTCTGAAATGGTCCATTTTGGATTTTCTGAAATGGTCCGTTGTGGAATTTCTGAAATGGTCCATTTTAGATGTTCTGAAAAAATCCATTTTGGACTTTCTAAAATCGTCCATTTTAGATTCTAAAATCGTCCATTTTAGATATTCTAAAATCGTCCATTTTAGATATTCTAAAATCGTCCATTTTAGATATTCTAAAATCGTCCATTTTAGATATTAAAAAATCGTCCATTCTAGATATTCTAAAATCGTCCATTTTAGATTTTCTAAAATCGTCCATGTCAGATTTTCTAAAATCGTCCATTTCAAAATTTATAAAACCGTCCATTCTGCATTTTCTGAAATGGACCATTATTGGATTGTCCAGATTCCACTTTTTGATCGTCTGGAATGGTTCATTATTTGATTCTTTGGAAAAATAAATTAAAAAATGCAACTTATTAACTTCCATTTTGTCTACGACAAATATTCTAAAACCGCCAATGAACATTTTTGCCAGTTAGAAGGCAAAGTGAATAGGGAGTTTGATGGAGTTTAGGAAAATGGTGTAATTTACGATAAATCGTTGGCAATATTGGCACCTCCCTCGGTCGTCATCGTACACGAGCATTATGGGAGATAACAGTGGCTCGTACATCCTCGCGACATCAATTTCGAAAGCAATTTATCGATGCATTTCGCGAAGCTCCTGATACACACATGGGCTGACATAACTGCCGGAAAATTCATTTCGACCGCGACGAAACCAAAGTGTCACGGGTGCTCGAACCATTGTCGAACTTTCGATATTATTATTCAGCCATGAACGTCGTGTGGGTGAGCGAAAATCCGATAATGCCGAGGAAACGAGATTGCTCGTGGTGTGCGAGCTTGTACGTGGCCCTCCACCAAGTGCCTTGATGGGACAAGTTTGTTTCTTCCCCAACTGGCTAAATATGTTTTCCAAGTGGGTCACAAGTGCTACGAATGTCAGCCTTTCTTTACTTTTCCAAATCTTCAATATTTCTTACTTCTCCGAAAAAAAGATTTTTTAAAACTTTCTAATAAGCCAATCAAGTGTAATCTTGAAGGTTTTTTTTATCTATATGTGTAGTTAGGCAAAACGATTTTTTATTTTGTAAATTTAATTTTTTTAATAATTTTTATAATTGTTAAAAATTTGATTATATTTTATTTATAATATATATTTTTCATATAAATTTTAAATATAAAAAATAATTTCAACTAAAGATTTTTAAATATATATTTACTTTTAGATATTTTTTATATTTCTACAATTTTTTATAATTTTTTATTTTATAGATAACAAAAACCTTCGAGATTCCACTTGACTGGTTTATTAGAAGGTAAAAAAATCTGAAAACTCTTTTTTAATCATCTAAATCTCTAAGACTTCTGGATGACACAAAAAAAAGTTTTTTGAAATTTTTCTTACTTTTTAATAAGCCAACCAAGTGGAAGCTTATAGGTTTTTTTAAAATCTATATATGTAGGTAGGCAAAACGATTTTGATATTTGACAACAAAAAAATGGTAGCCCAGTGGCATTAAAAAAAAGAAGATAAAAAAGATTGTTTACATTATCTATTTAAAATAATATTGTAATTATAAACTGTGTTAATTATTATTTATTTGAAATAAAAAATTATTTTTGTTTCAAGCTTTCCATACCGCTTGGGGATACAACAAAATTTTTTTTGAGTTTTTTTTGTTCATATCGAAAACGAATTTAACAGGATTTCCTGTAAGTAGTTATATTAATTGAAAAATGGATTTTACGTTGGTGGAAAGTCGTGAAAGGAAAAAGGACGAGGTAAAAAGTGTATTCGTGCTTTTGTTTGGGTTTGTTTTTTGACTCGTTTTCTCCACCTCACTTTCGACGTACTTTTTTTTCTCTTTTGACGTTTTTTTTTCTCTTTTGACGTACTTTTTTCTCTTTTTTTTTTCTTCCTCTCTTTCTCTTTATCACTCGAGTTGTTCATTTACGTAATTATCTCGTCTACGTCCGGATGGATTTTCTTCGAGATAACAATAGCGTTTTGTTCACAAGGACGTCGAACTGAAGATTTTGCAGGGGTAGTATTTCGTCCTCTTTCACTTCCGGTTTCGCGAAAGTGCTCGCAGGACGACGAAGAAGGGGAACGAAAAAATGCACAGATAAAGAGGAACAAAATGAACGGGATGAACGTGTCTAATTTACACCAGCTGATCGTCAAATGACACCGGAACAAAAAAGTTCGGATAAAAAGATTGTTTTATCTTTTCTTTCTAATTTACAGCACGATATACGAAGAAGACTTACCGAGACCCGCATGGCCGAAGCAGAACAGACAACCATCAGTTCCATTGATCACTGCGTGAATGACATCCGTGAGGGCGCTCGAGCAGATTTCAGTCTGAAATACAAACGACCCGAAGTTATGATTCGTGTTCTCAAATTACGTCGAGAATCAACGAAAAACTGAAAGGATAACGAATTTTATTGATTTTTGGAATTTTATTCGAACTTTTCTCAAAAACGGCTGAACCGAAAAGCGTGAAATTTTCAGGGTCGTTGCCTGATTACTGGAATAAGGGACTAGTAGTCTTTATTTGTTGATAGTTTCAAAAAAAAAGGTTTGAAATGTGCATTTTTGTACACCATGCATTTTATAATGAATTTTATTGACGGTTTTTGGAACTTTTCTCAAAAACAACTGAGCCCAAAAACGTGAAATTTTCACAGTCGTTGTCTGGTTACTGGAGGAAGGGTCTAATACTCTTCATTTTTCGATATTTTCAAAAAAAAACGTTGAAAATATGCATTTTTTGTTCACGATGCATCTTATAATGAATTTGATTGAACATTTTTAGAACTTTTCTCGAAAACGGCTGGACCGAAAGACGTGAAATTTTCACAGTCGTTGCCTGATTACTAGAGGAAGGGCCTAGTACTATTCCTTCTTCGATATTTTCAAAAAAAAAACCTTGAAAAAAGCATAAAACACGTGAGAAAATTGTTTCAATACTATTTAACATCGCTAATGAATTTTCGAAGGACAAGAATAATCCTGAAAAGTCAACCAGAAACAAAGACGTATTCCGTAGCTTGAGATTTCAAATATCGAAGGAAAGACGTTTTCGTGGAGTCCGAGATGTTGAGTTCAGAGTTGGTAAAAGCCAGGAGCCCGGATAATGTTCAGTGGGATAGAAGGCGAGCAAGAAGCTAGGGTGATAAGTGTGGGATACTTGAGAATAATGACTGGCCGCTCTCAAGTGTTTAAGAAAAAGCGCCCTTTCGGGCAAAGGGTCGGTAGGTAGTAACCTCGGTCGAAGGAGCTTGGGTCGCGACAACGCTATATACACCCGAGTGATTCTTCGCTCTCTTTCCCTAACCTCTCAAACTACCCCAAGTCCCCACTCCGTGGATTGCCTCATTTTCTTCCTAATATATTCATAGATCTCTTGCAGTCCAAGTGTATTGCCAGAGGCAGTCTGAAGACGTTTGATCGCGGAATTCGAATCTTTATAGAATTGGTTCCATTCTTGGCTAGTATTGGCACCTTACCATTGTGCAGCCTGATTCAACGCAGATTCGATTCGCGAGCTCATTCTAACCCAAACAAACCCAAACAAGCGACTGTTTGGTCAGGATATGATGCATATTGAAACTGGCTGCAGCTAATTAGCCACTAAATGAGGCTCTTTAGGTATTAGGTCCACCAAACTGAAAGTTCCAAGAATGATGATGATGGTCATCATCAGCTCTTACAAAAAAAATTGGCAAAGTGGATGTTTCGTAGAGAATTAGGAATTTCATAAGAAATTTCAGAGAGAAAATTGAATTTCGTGAGAAGATTCATACAGAAATTGGAATTTCATATAAAATTTCATAGGAAATGTCAGACAAATAGGAATTTCATAAAAAGTTTCATACAGAAATAGGAATTTCATACAAAGTTTCATACAGAAATAGGAATTTCATACAAAGTTTCATACAGAAATAGGAATTTCATCTATAGTTTCATACAGAAATAGGAATTTCATCTATAGTTTCATACAGAAATAGTAATTTCATACAGAAATAGGAATTTCATACAAAGTTTCATACAGATATAGGAATTTCATACAAAGTTTCATACAGAAATAGAAATTTCATACAAAGTTTCATACAGAAATAGGAATTTCATACAAAGTTTCATACAGAAATAGGAATTTCGTACAAAGTTTCATACAGAAATTTCATACAAAGTTTCATACAGAAATAGGAATTTCATACAAAGTTTCATACAGAAATAGGAATTTCGTACAAAGTTTCATACAGAAATAGGAATTTCATACGAAGATTCATATAGAAATAGGAATTTCATACAGAAATAGGAATTTCATACAAAGTTTCATACAGAAATAGGAATTTCATACAAAAAAAGGAATTTGATACGAAGGTTTAAACAGAAATAATAATTTCATAGGAAATTTCATACAAAAATAGGAATTTGATACGAAGATTCATACAGAAATAAAAATTTCATAGGAAATTTCATAGAGAATTAGGAATCGCAGAAACTTTCATACTGGATGACAAAGACTCATGGTCCACATTTGTACTGGCTACAGTTACCGATCCATAAATGAGGTTTATCAGGTATCAAGTCCACCAAATTCAAAGTTCTTCAAGAATGATGACGACTCATGGTCCTCATTGGTACTGGCTACAGTAAATCAGTCTCTAAATGAGGTTTATCAGGTATCAGGTTTGAAATTGAAATTTCTCCAAGAACGATGATGACTAAAATTGCAGTCAACCGGTTCCTGACCAGTTTATCAAGCGTTCATCACCAGCAACTTGTGAATTTTCATTTTCCATCCCCAGTGATCATCAACTGGGGATGTAAATCAACCACCCGGAATCCGCCAAGGTCTTGCTTGATAACGCACTCCGTTTTATCGAGTCGGAACGAAGTTAAAAAATTTCCGCTAGCGTTGAAACGAGTTCATACACGCATGGGGTTACAGGAACGAATTTCTCGTATCTACATCGATATATAGGTAGAAAAAGAACTGAGCAGGGGTGTCGCGACTAGGGTGGAAAATCCTCGAATTTCCTGCGGAACCAGCCCCGGATGTTTCTTCCTCTTCCATCAGGAGTCTCCTCTCGTACAATACATGTGCATCAACAACGCGTAAGGATTGATCGATACCGTTGTACCAACATTTTTAGCATTAAGACTCATCCCTTGAAGGGATGAGGCTTGATGGGTGTGGTGGTCGTCTTCAAGGGCAGGGATCTCATTCCTCGAGATGATAGGGAATAAGAGTGAGACGAAACGTGTCGATACCTCGGCCAAACAAGATTGAAATCTTTGCGAGGACTGGGTGGATCGGATGAGCTGGTAGAACCAAGAAGATGGGAAATGGGAGATGAAAGCTGAGAGCTGGAGGGAGGGGTTGGAGGTTGGAGGTTGGTACGAGTGTATTCCACAGGCATCAACCTACTCGCTTTTCTCCATTTCCTTGGTTCAGCTTGAAGAACCGCAAATGCAGATGGAGCGAGAAAAATCAGAAGATAGAAGAGAAAGAAGATCTTGAAGAGGTGGGGAAAAGAGGGAGCGAAAAGATCGTGTTTGGGTTGAAGAGGGCAAAGAAAGGGCGGAAACTGAGAAAATAAGAAGTCCAGTCGACCTTTTTTTTTTTCGATATGGTAATTCCAATCTGTCTATGGCATCTCTGGAAGGTCAGCCTTCGTTTCTATTTCCTTATCCAACAGAAAAAATCCACCATTCGACATCACCTTGATACCGACTCCGACCCTCGATGACCTTCGACTGTCCCTTCCAACGATTCGCGAAGAATCAAAACTCGACCTGATCTTCAAACCCCTGGACGATTTTCATTCCTTGTTATTCCCTCTGGAACTTTACCCCCCTCTTCAATATCCGTATATACTCTCACACTGCTCTGAAGAATAATGGGTTTCATCGAAATTTCCATAGAGGAAATTTCCAGATCAAAGATGCTTCAAGGGGAAAGCTTCAGCATTGATCATCTAACCGGAGTCTCCAGAGGAAGAGTCCATAGAGTCTTTACAGTCTTTTTACATCTTACTGTGAACACCGATTCCACTCTGCTTTGCATCCGGCATTCGTTGCGATCAATGATATGTTCATGTCGAAAAATCATCACCAAAACTACAATAGTCGATCGTACCGGTTGTTTGGGTTTGTTTGGGTTTGTTGCTGGCTGGATATTGTTACAAAGATAATTAGCGAAGTGGATGTTTCCTGAAGAAATAGGCATTTCATAAGAAATTTCGGAAAGAAAATTGAATTTCATAGGAAATTTCATATAACAATAGGAATTTCATAGGAAATTTCATATAAAAATAGGAATTTCATAGAAAATTTTATATAAAAATAGGAATTTCATAGGAAATTTCATATAAAAATAGGAATTTCATAGAAAATTTCATAGAAAAATAGGAATTTCAGAGGAAATTTCATATAAAAATAGGAATTTCATAGAAAATTTCATAGAAAAATAGGAATTTCAGAGGAAATTTCATAGGAAATTTCATATAAAAATATGAATTTCATACGAAATTTTATATAAAAATAGGAATTTCATAGGAAATTTCATATAAAAATAGAAATTTCATAGGAAATTTCATATAAAAATAGGAATTTCATAGGACATTCACAAAGAAATAAGAATTTCATACGAAACTTTCGACATAAATCCCCACTTCATAGCAAAAAATGATGTACATAGTCATTTTACAGAGAAATAAAGATTTCATAAATAAATATGAATTTCATAGAAAATTTCATGCATGAAATTCCCACAGAGGAAATTCCCAGATGAAAGAAGCCGGAGTAAGAGAAACCCTGCAGTATTGATTATGAACCAGAGTCTCCAAAGACTCGATAGAGCCTGCAATTTTCGCCGTTATGAACGACGATTCCAATCCGTTCTGCATCAGGCTTTCATTCCAACATCGAGAAATTGATATCTAAAAATAGTGGAGTCACCAAAGTAATCCCATTTATAAGCGAACTAACATCAGTTGTTTGGGTTCGTCCGATTCGTTTCTGGCTGGAAATTTCGATCGAGAAAATGTTCAACGAGAATCAGACGAAAAAAAATGATTTCATAACCTGAACCTGATGTACCTTGAAGACACATCAATCTTAGCTGATCAAAAATGGTTGGCCTTCTCATAGGGAGGATAAAACAACAAACGGGATTCCCATAATTATAAGAGGATGATCCCTGGAGGGATGTTAGGTCGTGGCAAACATCCTTGAAGGACCTGAAATACAGGAGGGTTGTACAAAGTGACCCAGACACGGGGACACGTACATATTGACGCAAAGAGATGTTCCTGATGGTAAGCGTGGAAGCTTTGGGGTCTCTCCGACTGATGCCACTTTCCGTCTCTTCCCTAGGTCCGTTGGGGTGTCCCGCAAGCCGTGACGGTTAATGAAATACGTGACCGGAGCCTCCGTCATAATCTCAAACACTTGATTCCTACACGGTTTGGTGCGCTTGCCAGTCTGGGATGTGCGAGAACGAAGACAAACTAGGTGGCGCCACCAAGCAGTCATAGAGGATTGAAAGAGGAATGCGTAGAGGGGAATTACCTTCACCAACCCTGCTTAAAAGGGAAGAAGGTACCAGGGTTGTAACCAACATCAGAAGGCAACAGTGAAGAGGAAAGCCCTTGTTTGGGTTTGTTTGGGTTGGTTCATGTCCCATCAGGAAATTCTCCTATCGGACAACAATGATCCCTTCTGATGATATCGCTCAAGGACTTCCTTGTCCTTCCTGACACGAGGAGAAACTGATACATGACTACGACATTGGCAAAGACGAAGTGACCCAAACGTTCCCTCCAGCTGGTAACCTTTGTTTTACATGTCTGCCTGGTGAGTGACATCTAATTACGCTGATAACCATCACTCGCCTCGACCTAGAGTCAACCGGTTCACAAACAAACGCTCGCAATGCCAATGACACTTGCGTCACCCTAATTTCTTCCGTTTTTTGTCATGAAGCTCATGAACGTTATGAACGATCTGTCAACGCAAGTATTTTGGAGCCCGGATGGACTTGAGGGCTGGAAATCTTGATTGGAATGGACAAAGAGGGCTGGAAGTTGGGTTGGGCTTCAGACTTTACTTCAATTTCAGCCCAATTTTATCCGAGCTTTAGCCTAATTTGAGCCTAGCTTTAGCCCAATTTTGGCATAGCTTTAGCTCAATTTTAGCCTAGCTTTAGCTTAATTTTAGCCTAGATTTAGTCCATTTTTATACGAGCTTTACCCCAATTGTAGCCTAGATTTAGTCCAATCTTAGTCTAGCTTTACCCCACTTTTAGCCTAGCTTTACCCTAAGTTCAGCCTAGCTTTAGCTCAATTTTAGTCTATCTCTAGCTTAATTTTAGCGTACCTTTGGCTCAATTTTAGCCTACCATTAGCTCAATTTTAGCCTAGCTTTAGCCCAATTTTAGTTTAGCTTTAGTCCAATTTAATTCCGACTTTAGTCCCGAATTTTAGCCTAACTGTAGCCAACGGCCGATAAAAAAATTATTCTATAAATTCTTTTTACATTCCAGACAGACGGGACTTAAAAAGACGCGCGGCTGAGAGAATTTGGTGACAAAATCCAGCGCTGATTCTTATCAATAACTTACTCTTACTTGTTTTCGTAAATGAACCAATTTCCGTTAGGATGAAGGGAGCAAGCGAGGCCGTGGATGAAAAATCGTTGGGGGATTGGTAGGGCGTGTATAGCTGATAAAAATACAGCTCGAGGGACGGACACGTCTCAATTAGGATGGCGGAGGAGAGAGCTTGGGGGTAAAGCCATTAATTTCGTTGGCTGTAAATTAAAAGCGAGCCAGCGGTAAGGAATACGTGTCTGGTCTTAACTGCTTCGTGCGTGTATGCGGTATGACTTACAAACGGTGTATCGGCCTAACGCCGAAACGTTCTCCCGCGTCGTGCGAAAGGGCACACGCGGCGAGTACTCGCACGGGAGGACTGCTTACACGTCTCTGATGTCCTCTCTCCCACACCCGTAGATTGAGACTCGGTACGCGTCCCGTAACGCAATATTGGCGTAGCCACGCTGAATACGAATCATCGGACGGAGCGCCAGGTCTGGATCTCCCTCTCTCTCTCTCTCTCTCTCTTAGTTCATTTAGTATTCCCTAGTTTCTTTATTTTCAAGCATCTAATCAATTTGTCTTATTTACTCTACTTTATATTCTTTTCATTCGGCTGTTGTATTTCTACTGGCATGGTTTTGTTTATATTTTTAATTGTTCATTTATTTTCATTTTTGTATTTTTTCCCCTTTTTGTTTTTTGTTTGTTATTTTAGACGAAACGCCAGGCCTGGATTATTTGTTAATAATTATTATTGTTAACACTATTATTATTATTATTATTATTATTATTATTGTATTGTTTGATTTATTACGTTATGTTATAAGTTTTCTTGAGTTCTTAATTTGTTTGGGTTCCCTCTCTCTCTCTTTCTCGTCCTTTGTATTTACCTAACTTAATTTATATATATGTATTATTTGTATATTATGATTTATTATATTAAGTAATAAATAATTATTAACATTATATTAATATTCATATATTAATATTATATATTCTTGTTTATTATTATTCATTTTGTAATTTTTCTACATTTGATTATATATTTATTTGTATTAGTTTTTCCGTTGCTTGAATCGTTTATAAACAATTGTGTTATAAAAATTTCCAAACCTTAATTGTATCCCTTTTTAGATTTCCATCTATTGATAAGCATCAATAATTATCAATACTTTCCAATAACCAAAAAAAAAACCTCAAACCTTTCGTATCAATCCTGAAATTCTACCCTCACAATTGAACAAAATTTTCAAAAAGATACAAAAATTGTATTTAAAAAATTGCAATCTATGTTATTTTTTTCCAACGATGAAAAATCTCGTGACAATTTTTCTCTATCCTCCCATAATCTCAAAGTTCATTCCGGAAGTACGAAACGAATAATGAAAAAGATTAGGAACGCGCATGCGCGAGCAATTTTTTTTGTTCTCGTCTGTACGTGATCTTGGTGTATCCAGAGTGGTAAATTTTATCGTCGTCGAAGAGGGAGGAGGGGGGTTCAGCTAAGAGTCCGAAACCTCTTCCAATTCAGCCCTCTTCGAGGAAAGTCTTCGAAGAGGCGAACCAGGGGGTTGGGGGGGTGAGAGTTTCGGATCTCCCTTATTCCTCGTCTCGGTAGAATGCAAAAGCGTTGTCGAGGCTCAATGTTCCTGAAATCCTCGAGTTTCTTTTTTTTTCTTTTTTTTTTCGTTCTCTCCGATTGTCCTTTTCGCGTCTCGAAAGTGGGGGTGGGGGGTGGTGTCGTTCGAGGGGTGGGGGTTGAAAAAGCTCGAAAAGCTCTCGAGGGCGTCTAATGGCGGGAAATAATCGAAAGGCGCCACATGCATACTCCCTCCTTACGACTCGCGAAAAAATCGTGACGATTTCTCAATTCGCGAGATTGCCAGCTGAATGATTCACGCACTTGTCGAAGACGAGATTGGGAGCCGACGAGACACGCAAGATTTCAAGTAAGGTTCGTGAAAAAAATGGCGATCGAAATGTAATCCTTGAAAAATTACTTCTCGCGTTGACGAGTTTTTTACGAAATACTTTCCAACCCCTTAAGTAATAATTTTTCTTTAACCCTGAAATGGGTAATTCTGGATTTATGGTCGATAAGTTAGAATAGAAATTTTCGTAGCTTTTAGTGTTAAAAAAGGTCGAAATTTTTAGAGGGAATAAAACAGGCGATTTTAACCCCTTAAAAAATCATTTTATACAAACGAGAAGGCTTGACGAGACGTTTTGAGGATTTAGAGAAAAAAAGTGAAGAAAAATTTCAAATTAGCTAAAACCGTGACAAGTTTTCGGCAGTTTCCCTGTGCCCTCCTACTCTCAGAGATTCAACATCCAACCGAGACAAACTTCGTCACCTGAGAAATCCTCCCTCGTAACCCAAAACCAGCTAACCCATAATTCCGCTGATTTTTTGTCACTTCCCCCGTGCCCTCTTAATCTCACAATTTTATCATCCAAGCCAAATAAAAGTCCTCTATCTAAGGAATCCTTCCTCGTAATCTAGAACCAGCTAATCCATGATATAGCTGATATATCGGCAGTTACCCCGTGCCCTCCTGGTGTCACGATTTTCTCCTCCGGGCGCAGAAAAAAAAGTGCCATCTGAGGAATGCTCTTTCAGACGGTAATCTCCAGTGACCGGATGTGAAAAATGTCAAACGACGTGTCTCCAGACAAAGCCTGTGGGATTCTCACGAGGCGCTACCACATAATACGTTGGGGTAATGTACAGTGGAATCGTCCTTTTACGATAATTTTATGCACCAACCGAGGGATACAAGAGGGTAGCGATAGGGTGGATCGAGATTACATAAATATATGTGGATGAACGCGTTAGCGAGGGTGACGCGGCTTATGAGGACATCAGGAACGACTCGTGAACCTACGTTCGTATCTGTAACCAATAAGTTTCTATTTCTATATTTTCCAACGCTGCTACAAGATTTGCATGAAATAACATGATTCTAAGGTGGCAGGGGGGGGGGGGTGAAATCGCATCGCTGTCGTTTCACGCGTGAAATAAGACTGGAAGTAACGTCGTTGTTAGTCGACCCACCCCCTGGAGCGCTCGATCGAGACTTAATCGCATGGAAGCTTTTGCAAATCGAGTTTCCCCAAAACCGTTCGTCACGTGACCCAACGAGAATCCACGTGACGTATTTGCTTTTTCATTCGGAGAGCGGATTTCGTGCATTGGGAAAAGTGGAAAACAGGAAGTGTCCCTGGAGCTATGAATCATCGATGTTTTTAGAGGTTCCAGGCGATTGAAATACTCCAGTGGTTTGTAGTCATAATTCATATAGTTTTGAAGTTTTTTGCATTTTTCTTTTGATCTACTCTTATTTCGGGGTTGCTGAGGACCATCGAACGTTCTCCAATTGACAATTAGCGTGACCTTGAAATTTTTTGTTGTTTGTTCCACCCTACTTTGTTTAGGGATTACAGAAGAATATCAAGCATTCTCCAGGTGATAATTGACGTGACCTTGAAATTGTTTGCACTTTACTTCAACCCTACCCTTATTTAGGGGTTGCTGAGGACCATCAAGCGTTCTCCAGTTGATAATTGACGTGACCTTGAAATTTTTTCCACTTTTCTTTCACCCTACCCTTATTAAAGGGTTGAAGAACACCATCAAGCGTTCTCCAGTCGATAACTGGCGTGACCTTGAAATTTGTTTGTTGTTTTTTTCCCATTTTACTCTGTTTAGGAGTTGCAGAAAAACCTCAAGCGTTCTCCAGTTGATAATTCCCGTGACCTTGAAACGGTCACACCAAGATAAATTTCCCACCATTCTCGATCTAACCTCAAAATATTTCCACCCGATCCCTTCGAGGGTTAAAAGTATCATCCTCGTTCTTAAGGGAAGTTTGTGATTTGAGTATAAAATCAGGACAACTGGGCGTGAGTTTCGAAGAAGCGTTGTAACTCGAAAAGTTTTCGATCCCCTTAGCCAAGAAAAGCCGCGACGATGCGTCGCCAGTTGAGCCAATAGGGGTGGTTTTTGGTGGCCGGGCTTTACCGCGTGGAGAACGCATTGAGGGATCCAGGGACCACTCATAGAGAGAGAGAGAAAGATAGAAAGAGAGAAATAGGGAGAGAAATAAAGTTGCCAGTGCAAAATGGCAGTGCCGTTCACCGATCCTTGCACCCCCGAGCCCAGTCGTGAAATATGTCGCGATTTACACGGGAGATTGGCGTCATTGGCGCCTGGGGAGTAGCAAGTGTGTTCCCCACCCAGCAACCCCCTAAAACCCCGGAAAACTAGGGGCGAGCATTCGAGCCATCTTCCTGCGTGGAGAGATTTGGGGGATGGTGGTGGTGGCGTGGATAGCCAGGATGTTCCGACGAAAGCGAGGAATACGAGGGACCATGGAGTAACGAGAGAGATAGCTGGAGGGAACGGACACAGCCCGTGGGATCAAAAAAGCATTCGGGCGAGCCCAGCGTCAAACGGAGAACGATGACAGCGCCATGGAACAACCTGATACCAAAAGAGAGATGGAGAGATGGGACGAGGATCGAAAGGAGAGAAAATGAACGACAAATCTACCGCATGGTACCGTTCGGTATCGAATTGCTACCCATGTAGGGTTGAGGGATGCAAAATCCAATGTCGACGCTTTTGCCACCAGTAAATCGGCTATTCTCGTCAAAAATAAATTTTAACTCAATGTTATGTCGAAGTGGACGATTTCGTCTTGAAAACGAAATCACTGGACCAGAAGGGAAGGAGCAGCTGGTTAGGAAGATGGGTGACCGCAACGGTGAAGAAAAATTCCAGATTAGCTAAAACTGTGACTAGAACTGTCACGTCCGGAGGGGACGTGGGCATATAGTGTATGGTTCTCTCTTTCTTGTCTACGCCTAGCGCAATAGCACGGGATGAGGGTAAAAAGGGGAAGTGCTGGAGGAAGGGGAATCTTTAAGGAATTTTAGAAAATAAGCT